>CM075018.1:2211327-2246574 GCA_037576675.1 Pangasius sanitwongsei | reverse complement strand
TGCTTGTTTGTGGGTCTTTCTGCCTTCGGTCGTTGCTTGTTTGTGGGTCTTTCTGCCTTCGGTCGTTGCTTGTTTGTGGGTCTTTCTGCCTTCGGTTTTGTCTTCAGTAAGTGAAAATCAGCTCAGCTGGGTTGAGATCAGGTCTTAAGAAGCTCTTGGGTTGCTTTCGTGGTATGTTTTGGGTCGTTATCCGTCTGTACTGTGAAGCGCCGTGATGCTTGTCTGTAATTCCTTTAATGCAATATTTTTGTTAAACGCCATGAATTAAAGCTGAAAGTCTACACTTCAACTACACAAATTGTGTCACTCTCCTAATACTTATGCACCTGAATACACACACACACTCTCACACACACTCACAAACACACACTCTCTCACACACACACATACATACTGACTCACTCTCTCTTTCACACACACACACGCACACACACTCATTCACTCTCTCTTTCAAACACACACAACACTCACACACACTCACTGTCTCTCTCACACACATACATACCACACACACTCGCAAACACACTCACTCTCTCTCTCTCTCACACACTCGCAAACACACTCACTCTCTCTCTCTCACACACATGCACACTCACTACCTCTCCCACACACATATACACCACACACACACACACATTCTCTCTCTCTCACACACACACACACACACACTTAGTGTCTGTAATCCTAAGTGTCTCTACTGGATGTTTGTGACAAAAGGTCCCCCTCCGGTGTTCTCTTCACTGTGTGTGTGTGTGTGTGTGTGTGAAGATGCCTGAGCACCTGAGGACAGCCTATCAGCTTTTCCTTTCAGCGTGCCCTTGATGACTTCCCCTCAGCTCTCAGTAGTGTGTATCAGACACTTCACACCAGTGTCCACTTGCAGCTGACATACACACTCACACACACACACACAACCTCAGCAATGAGAGCAAATGTTTTCTCAGAGATGAACACACGTTTCTGTCTCTCTCTGTACAGCAGCTTATGGCGTTAGATTTGCTGCGCACACATGCGCACTTCCCCGCTTAGCTTCCACAGAGTTATTATTGCACCTAGTGGTCAAAAATGGGAACTGCAACAGGCGCTAACAGACATCCATGGGGCAGGACGTTGACTGCCCCATACACACTCTATGAACATTTTCTGTGGATAATGAGGAGGAGCAGACAGGACAGTTTAATGACTGGGTTGCCAGATTGGGTTAGTTTAAAATAGTTCATGGATTCCAAGTTTTAGAGCAAATCATCAGAATTAAGTATAATACATTTCCACAAAGTGTAAGTGCAGAAGGTGTGTATGATCTACAGAATCTACATTTCTATTGTAAGATATATAACAAAGACTGAAATAGGGAAGGTGGATTAAGGAGTGGATGATATTTGTACATCAGAAGTGCTGTATATGTGATACATTTGTTTTCCAAGAAAAGGCAAGAAGAAACTTTTTCCGAGAAAAAGAAGAACCGTGTCTCCTGTTTCCAACATGTTTCCAGTGTCCAGATGTTTAGGCTACTTCCAGGTCTTTTGTGTGGGTTTTGGGATATAGCTGAGCTGGAAACCTGGCAACCCCGGTCAGTAACCTCTGGCCATATCCTCTGACTTCACTTTGATTCGAGAGCTCTCACAGTTTGATTCAGGATTTGAATGTTTTTAACATAAATCATATCAGTGGAACACAAACAGCACCACATTCATGCAATCACATGATTCAAATTCTGCTAAATTCATTCATTTCAGAAAATTCATTAACACTTTAGACAAAAAGTTCAGAAGTTTTCCTTTCTCTCCATTCTTCTTCATGACGCATTAATGCTGTAAATCTTCTCAAACATGCTCCTCTCAGTTTTTGCTTTTTTTCATTGGTCTTTGCAAGTTGACAGGTCTTTCTTTCTTTCTTTCTTTCTTTCTTTGTACCCATTTTAACCCAACTTTTCTAATTTACTTACTTTTTCTTTTTCATTCTTATTTATTTGTTTATTTGTTTGTTCCATTTTACTTTTTCTTTTTCTATTTCTTTCTTTCTCAATATACCTCCTTTTTGTTTGTCATTTATTTGTTTGTTTTAATTGTTTCTTTGTTCTAGCAACCGTTTTCTTTTTTTCCTCTGCATACTCGACTTTTGCTTTTCTTTCTTTCTTTCTTTCTTTCTTTCTTTCTCTATATATCTACTTTTTGTTTTCATTTATTTATTTGTTTGTTTGTTTGCTTACTTGGTTCTTTGTTCTGTCAACCTTTTTCTTTTTTTATCTGCATACCCAACATTCACTTTATTTTTCTTTATCTTTCTTTCTTTTTCTTTATCCCTCCTTTTTCTTCATCATTTATTTATTCGATCAATTATTCTACAATATTTTCCAATGTTTTTAATACATCACACATGCAGAAATTGATTAGTCTTTCTACATATTTTTTTTTTCTGAAAATATTTCCATCGCTTTTTATCTCACTTTTTTATCCAACTTTTCTACTTTAGACAGGAAAAATAAAAGTCTAGAGTTTCTAAAATTCAAAGTTAATATTATCTGTCGATTCAGTTCCAAGTAGGTGGTAGAGTACACACACACACACACACACACACACTGTGTGAATGAGTACGTGCATTAGTGCTGTAAGAGTGGCAGTGGGCGTGGCCACGATTACCTAACATGAGGGATTTCCTTTGCTGACCAACAGGTTGTGACCATATAAATTCTCTCTCACACCACACTCACACACACATACACTTACATACATACTTACACGCCCTTCCACACACACACACACACACACACTTACCTTCCCAAGCCTGTGTATTGGATCTTCACTCCACACCGGACTCTAGCAGTGCGAAAGATGCTGAAATCTCTGCGTTACCAGTTTAAGGTGAGTAAATCAACAGTTTAATAATAAATAAATAAATAAATAATAAACATTTCTTTTTAAAAACGAATGCATAAAATGAAAAATATCTTCAGTGTAGATATTTTTTTCAACGTATTTAATATACTTAATATATTTAACCTATCCAGCCTATGTATACTTTTTATTCTTTATTTTTCAATTTTATTCTTTCGATTTCGACATTTTTTATGCACAATACATTTTTTTAGTCCAGTAAAATAATACACACATATCATTACATACAGATTTTTACACAGGCTTTATTTATTTCTTTGTTTGTTCGTGTATTTAATGAACTTTTTTGCCTTTTAGTGTCTACGAATGGCAATTAATGTTTGTTTTATTCATCATTTTTAATGCACTTTTTGTTAGAATTTTTTCTCTTATTTCTTTACTTTTTAATTCAACTATTTTGTCCACTATTAATGCACCTTGAGCTACATAGTAATATATACAAAATGCTTCATAAAAGAAATTATTATTATGTGACACGATTAGTAGTTAATAAAATAATTCTTGATACAGGTTACATAATCATATAATAATGTAGAACTATTGAATATATCGCCTACATTTTCAGATATTTTCTCAGACTCTGACACGTTTATGGCAAAAATCCATTGCTAAAATGTTTCAGTCTTATCTCAAGACTAAATATCATCTGACATTACAGTGCACGTCTCTGTAATGCTAATTTGCATTGCTAAGGGTGCTTTTTCAGATGCTAATGAGAGAGTTAGTGTAAATGATTAATTATCTTAAAGTCTTTGTCATTATCAGATCCATGTTGTTGTGTAAATGAGGTCAGTGCACGTCGCCTTTGTTCTTTGATGGTAATCAACACTTGGTCATCAGTCTGTGGTCAGTTTAAAGCGAGATATCGTCATGAAACTAGCTGACCGTTGATTTGAATGTTACATAAGTGTTTGGATTTGATATGCAGGATCAATAGGCATCAATAGAAACGCATGCAAGGCGGATAATGACTCGTCCCATAACGACTCGTCCCATAATGACTCAGGATGTTTCCTGACCACTACGTCACCTTTAAACACCACAACGTCAATTCTGTAAGCGCTTTCCTGGACCTTTCATTGTAGCACTAAGATAATTATCCTGAAAAGGAAGAGGAAGACGGCTGAACACGTCCCTGTGACTGAGCTGTTACTATAGAAACGATATCGTATTAGAACGAGGGCGTTAATATAAACCTGGGACTAGCAGCTGCACTACTGTCAGAGCTGCTGGTATAGAAAATTAATCAACACTTTCTGACCAATCACAATCCAGAATGAAACAGTGCTCTGGTATAAATATTATAATATTTGTACACTCTGTAAAAAGACATTTTACACTTGTTGTACACTTGTTAAAGAAATGAGTTCGAGTAAAAGCACATCTAATAGTAATAGAAATAGTTCAAAATGGACTGAGAAAGTTTTTTTATTTTGTTGGAAAAAGATCTAGATGGAACTGGAAACTGTCGGTCTGGATCACTGTAGTGAAGCACACGCGATCGAAACCTTTGTTCTAGCAGTGTACATGCACACAAATGTCTGTCATCTGCAGCATTTGCAGTTTGACCTTTGACCTTGGGCTCCGTGCGTCTCGACATGCAGCAGGATCGACTCTCAGATAAGGTGCTGCTCATCCAGTTACAAAACCTATCCATGAAAATCAGCACAGTTGGAGCGTGACGATACACCGATCTTTACGCTGAATGTACAGTAGCCGCTCAGCCGAGACGTCAGCGTTTGCTCCTTTTGCTAGTTTTGCTCTGGAGCTTTGATGCTAATGTAGCCTCGAGTATTGAAAGACACACCCGAAATGTCAGACCACTGCTCAGTCTCACAGACATGCTGCTGTGGTTTAGGACACAGAGGACACAGAGGGACTTCCTGTCTTCTCTAAACATGAACTAAACTGTTCTGTCTGAGCACTGGAACACTGCGGAGGCAGCCATCTTGAATCTGCATTAAAAAAACTAAATTTCTCTTTATCATACATTTGTCATACTCTGCCTTACATGTTAAGTTGCTAATATATTTCCAGCCTGCAAAACTTCTTTCTTTCTTTCTTTCTTTCTTTCTTTCTTTCTTTCTACTGCATCCCATTTATTTATTTATTTATTTATTTAATGTTTGTGTTTGTTTGCTTGCTTTTTTGTTTGTATGTTTGTTTGATTTTTCCCCCCCATTTGCATGCCTGTTCTTTTCTTTCTTTCTCTACATTTATTTATTTAGTTAGTTAGTTAGTTAGTTATCTGTTTGCTTGCTTGTTTGTTTGTATATTTATTTGATTTTTTCCCCATCTGCATGTCTTTCTTTCTTTCTTTCTTTCTTTCTTTCTGCATCCCATTTATTTATTGATTTTTATTTGTTTGTCGTTTGATTGTCTATTCATTTGTTTGTTTTTGTTTTTCTCCATCTGCGTGTCTTTCTTTCTTTCTTTCTCTCTTCCTGTCCGTCTTCCTCTCTTTCTTGTCCACATTATTAATGGAATGAAGCTCTGGCTGATGTTTGTTCAGTAGTAATGACCGGATCCTGAGCCACCGTTAGCCCCGAAGCCGTGAAGTCACGTGTAAAAGAGGAAGCTGTCCATGAAGCTCAGTAAATATCCTGATCCTCTATAATCCTGTGTGCGATGAAGGAGATCTAATAAAACGAGTGATAGGTGCTACGGAGTCAGAGTGGATTTGACTCAGTAATCAGCAGCAGGAGATTTCAGCTCAGAAACATTTATCTTAAATAAACACCACTCGGTTAAAACGTGCCTGACGTGAAAGGCGTTTTTAACACGTGATGGGATTTATATTTCTTCATCATTACAGACAGGATTTACAGGAATGCTTTATTTCTATGTAGTTATTAACTTAATAGTTTACTTTGTGTGGATGTGAGGATGGCTGTTAGGAGAAATGAGATCATTAGGTAACGCTAAACTGGTAGCTATACGCTTCAGTGACTTAGCTACATTAGCTTTGCAGCTCATTTCCAAACTAATGAAGCACATTTCCAATGTTTGTGGAATGAATAAGGAATAAATCGCTCCGTGACGCTGTGGTGTGATGAAGAGGAGTTACTGTTGCCACTCTGAAGATGAAGTTGATTATTTTCCTATAATATTTTGGATAATATTTTGTGTATTTATTGCTTTTATTTTGATTACAACTTTTTGTTTGTTAAAGAATGACGTCATAATTTTTCTCCCTTTATAGTTACATTTAAACAAGTTTGTTCCTGTTCTCCCTTACGTCAGAGCAGCTATACACAGTTGTTCCCTCACCAGCCTCTCTTTTTTCTCCAAAACAAAGATGCAGTTTGTCATGTGACTGAAAGCTTTCCAGCTTTACCTCTGACTGGTGCAAAGCACTGACACTGGAGACTCCTTCCATAAAAGTTAAATAAACACATTTCTCCTTACAGAAAACTTCACCAAGTCAACGATTATACAGGTTTATTAATCCGTTTATGTGGAGCGTCTGCCGTACGAGTCCCTGTGAAACGATACCGTATTAGAACGAGCGCATTAATATAAACCTGCACTGCTGTCAGAGCTGCTGTTCTAGAAAATTCATCAACACCTTCTGACCAATCAGAATCCAGAATAGACCACTGTTCCACTGACGTTACAGCAGATGATTGTTTCAGCCTCACACACATCACGGATCACTGTGTGTGTGTGTATTTCTTTTCCTGAATCCACAAAAACCCATTTGCACTAACACACATCCCTGAGGACATGTATAGGACTGTGTGTGTGTGTGTGTGTGTGTGTGTGTTTTAACTCAGAGGTGATAAATTCATTGCACTGCCGGTAAAAATGGAGCATTAAAGAAGGGCTTTTAAAAATGTCAGCTCCACTGATACACCTCCATCAGAAAGAGAGAGAGAGAGAGAGAGAGAGAGAGAATAAAACAGTAAGAGAGAAACAGATGGAGATAGGAACCAAAAGAGAACAGCAGACATATGTAGAGAGACAGAAAGGAAATGAGAGAGAAAGAAAAGAATAGAGAAAGAGAGCAAAATTGAGAGTGAGAGAGAAATGAACAGAGCAGGGTGTGAAATGGGGGAGAGAGCAAGAGAGATGAAAAAGAGAGAGAAAGAGGAAGGGAGACGAAACAAAAAAGAGAGAGATGGAGAGAATGTGAAGAGAGAGAAAAAGATGGAGAGGTGGAGATAAGGAAAAAAAGAGAAAAATGAGTAGATGTACGAGATGATGGAAAGAAAGACAGATGAAAAAGATGGGGTGAAAGGGAAAATGACAGAGACCGATGGATGGACAGAAAGAGAGAAAGACAGATAATGAAGAGAGGAGAAAAGACGGAGAGGTGGAGAGAAGGAAAAAGAGAGACATGAGAGAAAGATGGACTAAGAAGAGTGTGGGATGATGGACAGGGAGACAGAAAAAGAAAGAGACAGTGAGAGCGTGCGGTGACGGAGAGGAAGACAGAGAGAGGGATGCTAAAAGAGAAAAAAAAACGAACCATGGAGAGAGTGACAGAGAAAAAGATGGAGTGAGAAGAATGTGTGATGATGGACAGAGAGAGAGAGATGATGATGATGATGATGATGATGAGGAAGATGGTGGAGAGAACGAGAGAATAAATGAATTATTTATTCAGTCTCTTCTCTCGTCCCGTGTTACAGATGAGCCGTCTCAGTAAAGGTGAATCGTGCTCCATCTGGTTTGAGGGAAGTGTTGAAGACGAGGATAATGATGATGAAGACTTCCACATGGTGGAGGTGGAGGACGAGTGCGTGGATGGACAGAAGCTGGAAAACGAGTGCGCCGTCTGGGACGTCCCCCGTCTGCTCGGGCTCGAGGGAATCACCTCGAACATCACGTCTGAGCAGAGCAAAGCGCTGAGTGTCACGCAGATACAGCAGGTTATTATTATTATTATTATTATTATTATTATTATTATTATTATAAATTCTGGATCGTGATTGGTCAGAAGGTTTTGATTGATTTATTTCCGATAACAGCAGCTCTCCCTGGCAACTTGCTGTCATATAAGAGGAATAAAACACTTCAGGATGTGCTGTTGTAGGAAAATAATCAACTCTAGGGTGGTAACAGTGACTCCGCTTCATCACACCACACCGTCGTTGATTATTTTTCTATTAAAGCACAACACGGAGTGTTTTATTCCTTACACGTTTACACTTTATACAATAATTACTCATTAAATGATTATTAGATATGCATATACTGTATGATTGATATGATTGATGATACTAATGTGTGTGTGTGTGTGTGTGTGTGTGTGTAGCTCTCTCACTCGCTCCCTGCTACATTAAGGCTGTGTGAGTGGATGTTAACGTATCGCACTCAGAGCCACGGCAGCAGTCTGAGGACGCTGTACAGAACCACCAGCAAGCTGGACACCTGCATGATCGTCCTCGTTAAAGACACCTACGGACGGGTGAGCCTAACACACACACACACACACACACACACATACACACACAAACTGAGGAAATATGCACACACTGAGGGAAAAAAACCCTACAGCTTGACTCACATCTGCACATGTTTACTTCTATACAGCTGAGTGCAAAAGTTTGCACACCCTTAGGACAATTTAAATCCAATCTCTTGGGCTTGGCAGATGCTTCTTTATTAAATCTTTAAGTCAAAGAAATGGTCCAGTTGTGTATTTTTAGATATTGACAGTAAATATCTCCCTTTCTGAATGCAATATATTTAAAAAAAACTTTTTTTCGTAAATTGTTTTTTTTTTTTTTTTTTGCCTCACCACACCCTCCCCCTTTTTGGGGTTGTTACATTTAAATAATTTACAGTTTTTACACTGTATATAAGTGAATTATTAATAATAATAATAATAATAATGTTATTATTATTTATTATATTATGTTGTGGTAGTCATATTTATTCATATTTATTATATTATTATTGTCTATTGCAGGTATTTGGTGCTGTTTGCTCCGCCCCTCTCAGAGTTAGCTCCACCTACTACGGCACAGGACAGACCTTCCTGTTCTCATTTTCTCCACATCTACAGGTGCGTTTCATGCTTTTCTCTCTCTCTCTCTCTCTCTCTCTCTCTCTCTCTCGTATTTCTCTTTGCCCTTTTTTTCTTCCCCTCTCTTCCTCTCAAAAATCCCTGTCCTTAGAAGAAGCATTTGTTTGTCACATATACTTTACAGCACAGTGAAATTCGTTCCTCCGCATATACCAGCTTGTTAGGAAGCTGGGGTCAGAGCGCAGGGTCAGCCATGATACAGCGCTCCTGGAGCAGAGAGGGTTAAGGGCCTTGCTCAAGGGCCCAACATTGGCAGCTTGGTGGTGCAGGAGCTTGAACCCCTAACCTTCTGATCAGTTTACCAGAGCCTTAACTGTTGAGCCACCACTGCCCATAGCACATATTACATAGCATTAGTACTTTTAATAGTAATGTATAATATTAATAACTAACCAAATTATTGTAAACACACATCTCTTTCTCTCTTCTGTCTTGAGAACAGTGTAAACGTCCTCATAAAGCTGTGTGTAACATGAATGTGTGTGTTTTTAGGTGTACAAATGGACGGGCATTAACTCCTACTTCATTAAAGGAAGCGTGGACTCTCTGCTGTTTGGAGGAGGACTGTAAGGAAAATTATCTTCACATTATTGAAGTTAACACAATAATACATGATGCAGTGCGTGTAACGTTTTCCTGTGATTCCTGTGTTTCCTCACAGAGGCCGGTTCGGTCTGTGGCTGCACGGCGATCTGCTCCGGGGCCGCAGTCAGCGATGTGAAACCTTCGATAACGACGTGTTGTCCTCAGAGGAAGATTTTATAATTAATGAGCTCGAGGTGTGGGCTCTCGTTTGACTGTACACCTCATGTCACGTTATAATCTGAAAAAGAATCAGGCCGACCTCAGCATCGGCTCCGGCATCGGCATGTGCATGAGCCTCGACTCGGCCTGAACGAGGCAGGGGAGCACATTTCACACGGATGGAATCGCTGACGGCTCTGATGATGAGCTTTCACACATGCTAACATGCATCATGAACCATCACCACGTACTCGAGATCTTAAATCACATTTGAGGAATTGTCACGTCTTAAATGCAGATTTCTGAGGATCAGAGTGATTCGCCACCAGAGGGAGCTACAGCCTCAGAGAAAGACGGACCTTTCTGGATTTGAGCCAAAGAGTAGAAGGGAAGAAATGGCTTCATGAAGGCTAAGCATCTTAACTCATGTTAAATCCAGGTCATAGAGGAAACAGTAGGAATCACTATGTTATAAACTTCTATTTGTTTCTATTCTATTGAATTTAAATCTGTATGTGATTAACAACAATGACATCACAAACTTAAGGTCACATGACACTTATTGAACTATGTGCAAATTGGCGGTCTATCCGATCCGGCCACTATATTCGGAGTTAAACTTAATAGTTTCATTTTCCTAATCAGAATTGAAATGATTTTCCCATTACGATCTAATGGTTTTAATGGTTTCCAGTTCAGCTTCAGCTATTAAGTTCTAATTAAATATATGTGTTATGTAAACCTCCATGAAGTATTCTTTAGTTTTATTCTCTAGTGCGTCTCTAGAAGAAAAAAAAGTTCTATAAAAATGAGAGTTTTCATTACAGGCCATTATACTGCAACTCAAAAAAAAAATTGGAGAATGTTTTTTTTTAAAAAAAAAAAAAAAAAAAAAGGCTAAATCATGCAACATGCCGACAATCCAAAGCATAACAAAAAAAATTTGAAAAATAATTTGAAAAGTTTTGGTATGACTTTCTTGGTCTCCAGCCCTGATTTGAAGATGTCATTTTGTGATTTATTTTTTTAGAGAGCGGTGGCTGCTGATACGATTTACATTCTGGTCTCTTATTACAATAAAAAACAATAAATATCTTGTTTCTGTAAATTACATTTCTTTGTCTTCAGTTGGTTTTAAGGGGATGCAAACTTTTGCACTTGGGCACTGAATGTCAAAATGCAAATTTCTCTAAATAATTCTGTATTATTTCTGAAGTCTAACCTCTGAAAGCATGAGGTTTTAATGAAATAGTCTCCACTTCCATGAAGGCTTCATGAATATATCAGTGCCTTCTGGTTTCTGTGCACACATTCCGATGTGAAAATGTCAAAAATAATAATAATAATGTCTATGAAATGTCTATGAGTCTCAGGTCAAAATTTAAACAATTAGGACCCTTAATGAAAACACGAAACACCATCATTAAGCTTTAGAAACCATTACACCACAGTGTTGTTCAATTCTCAAATCTGATTGGTCAGAAGGCGTTGATTAATTACATTAATAACAGCAGCTCTGACGTTGCAGGTTTATATTTACGAGCTTGTACTAATATGTTTTCGTTTCTATAGTAACAGCTCACTCAGAGGAACTTGTACGGTAGACACTCCACAAAATCTAAACCTTCTAATGAACAGAATAAAAACTGTGCTGTTACCTAACAAAGAAAAACATGTGTAATTGTTGATATGGTGACGTTTGCTTTAAGGAGGAGGAGTTATTTAACCTTGGTGGAAGGAGTCTCCAGTGTCAGCATTTTGTAAGGGTCAGTAGGTTTTCCGCAGTTTCTCGGTAACATGACAAGCTGTGTATTTTTTGTCTTATTGATTTCAAGAGAGACTAAAAAGAGAGGTTGGTGAAGGAACGACTGTTTATAGCTGCTGCTACAACCTGAGTGAGAACCGGAACAGATTTGTTTCCAGATGTTCCACAACACTAAATGTACATAACTATAAACAGATCAAAAAGTATGATGTCATTCATCAATAAATTAAATTGTTGGAAAATTGGAATAAATTATTCAGGGTGTGCTGTTATGTTACAGGGAAATAAGATTATTTTCCTCTAACAGCATGACATGGAGTGTCTCATTCCTTACGTCCAAAGCCATCAGGAAGAGAAACGGAAATCTGTGGTGGTGTCATTCTTCTTTTTAACAACAGTTTGTTCCAGCCTTCTTTACTCTCCACGTAAAAGCTGACTGTCTTCGTGATCGTCTCAAATCAAAAAGAGCTTTGTTTCTTGTCAAACCTCCAACAGCGATGAGAAATGAATACTTACATGATCATAATGAACAGATCGTCTTCTCTTTCATTTGTTTCTCTCTTTCCCCCACACTGAGAAAATGAAGGTGTGTTTCTGATCAATCATGCGTCACTTCGTAGCAGATAGTTTGCATAAATTAGTGCAGAAATCGTTCTGAAGGATATAATAACTGTTCCAGATGAATGGAGTAATTTGCAGTCTTGTAATAATCATCTTTTACTCTCCTGTATGAATTCTTAATCATGATTGGAGTTTTGCCCATATTATACGTGTGTGTTGCTAATTTATAACCGTAACACAGGGGTGTCCAATCTTACCCACAAAGAGCCAGTATGGGTGCAGGTTTTCATTCCAATCAATTCCACCTGTTTAATCAGCTGATCTTAGCTTTTAATAAACTCAGGTGTGGCTTCTGCTTGGTTGGAATGAAAACCTGCACCCACACCGGCCCTTTCCGGATAAGCCTGGACGTCACTGCTCTAACAGATTCATTAGAATTTGGATTGTACTGTATGTGGGAATGAAGTTTGTGTTAATCAATACGGTATGTGTATAGAGTTTAAGGCGTGGAGTTTAACATAGTTGAGAAAGGTGTAAAATGTCACCAGCAAAATGAAAAACCCGACTAAACTTAAATGAATTTAAATGAATGCTAATTAGAACAACTAGATTCGCCTTATATTGGTTTCTTGCCGTGGGAAGATTTTCAAGATGGAGGAGTTTAAGAAGTATAAAAAAGTATGAAGGTGTCACAGTAGCGCCAATACTTCGATGGACTACAACACCCATAAGCCATTGCATGTCACATGCTCACTGCTCACACCATGTCACATGACCACGAGCACCTGAATCAAGTTGTTGTCTAGTTGTTCCAGGTATTTAAGTCACGACGCTCCTGGTCGGTCTCTAGTCGTCGGCACCTTTATTCGTATCGTGTTCATGTTGTTGTCTAGCCTCACTGTTTCTCCTTCATGTTACATAGTCTTCGTGTTTCATTTATCCCACTGTAAATAAACGTTTTTCTGAACTACTGCACTTCTACCATTCCTGACAGAAGGATAAAAAGTATAACGTAGTTCTTAAATATTATAAACTTTGCCAAGTTACTGTGGTACAAGAAGAATAAAACACTTAAAACAGAGACTCTGCTCCATCATAAATATTGGTTAAATAAATAGCATTGCAATAATAATAATAATAATAAATAAATAAATAAATATAACTTAGAATGAATCAGCTTTGTAGGCAAATCAGTAACTGATCGAGTTCGGTTTGTGAAGGGAAAATTTGACGCTGTACCATCTTAAAAAAAAAAAAAAAAAAGGCTCATTAACACCCTGAAACATGTTGAAAGATTTGTGGTGTGTTTAGCGATTCTGGTGCTAATGTGCTACTTGATGCTGTATTTTCATTATTCCTGTGAGAAGTTAGTGGTTGTGTGTTGCGCTGATGTCACAGAGGGACGTTGTTATTGCTAGTGCAGTTACAGTGGCGTTTAGGGAAAATGTTCAGTCGCCAGTTCACCTACTGCCATGTTTTTGGACAGAGAACTGGAGAACCTGGAGGAAAGCCACACGGATACAAGGAGAACATGTGGAACTCGACACAGACCGTAACCCGAGCTCAGGATCAAACCAGCGACCCCGGAGCTGTGAGTATAACGATGTGGCCTGTAACTCAAACACAAGGAATGTATAAGCAAGTTTCATTAATAATCTCCAAACAACAGAAAGCACAGATATGCTATTCCAAACAAAAATGCTCTGAGGAACGTGGAGAATGTCATTCCTTCGTTCAGCTGAACTGTTGAGCTAAACCCTGCAGGAAAAGATCGTTTGGCTGGCGTTATCAGAGTGTAAAGCACACAAGATCAGGAACGAAAAAGAGACAGAGATTATTTCTCATTGATTTTTTATGCCTGTTGACATAGACACTTTAGAACGCTCTTTAGAAGATGTAGAACCTAGGATAGATAGAAAAAAAGGGTTGCTCAAGGGGGTCATTAAGGGTACGAGCTTTCTAAATGGGTTCTACTTGGAGCCTTTTATGAAAGGGAAACATCCTGTTGTTTAGGGTTCATTTAGGGTTCTTTGGTTTAACCCTTAAAGTTCAGTGTAGAACCCTACAACTGAGTATATCCCCTTTTTTGGAAGCTAAGAGCGCTTAATTTTACAACAAACCCTTAAAGAACCCTCGGAAACCTTATTTGTATAAGAGTGTGTGTATTAATTGGATAAGTGTGTGGTATGGTATTTTTTTCTCAATATCTAGAACCTTAAGATTTAACATTTTAACATTTAACTGTTTGGGTTTAACATTTAGCTAAATTGTCTTGGTACTTGTGACTAAACAAACTAGTGCTGTGTCTCAAATCGCATACTTATTTACTATTCTAGACTGTCACTGAGTACTGATGCTAACCGCTTTTCCTATTACAGTTAGTCTTTGAATTTTAAAAGCTTCTCATGTAACCTTCAAAAACCCTACCGAAAAGTCGGTTTTGCGTACAGGTCTCCTGGATTTTCTAGATTATTAAATACTTTGGAAAATGAAGTGACTTGTGGCCAAGTATGGCGATCCATACTCAGAATTTGTGCTTTGCATCTAACCCATCCAAGTGCACACACACAGTAGTGAACACACACCCGGAGCAGTTGGGGGTTCGGTGCCTTTCTCAAGGGTCTCACCTCAGTCATGGTATTGAGGGTAAAAGAGAGTGTTGGTCATTCACTAACCCCACCTACAATCCCTGCCAGACCTGAGACCCGAACCCATGGCCTTCAGCTTACAAGTCCGACGCTCTAACCATTAGGGCACGACTGCCCCATTAGGCCACGACTGCCCCCATCTCTGCCCACAGCTCATGACAACCATCACGATGACGGTGGAAAGTTTTAACAGCGCTCGTCAACAATCACTGTGCATGAAATCACTAAACATGTTACAGCTCGACTTGGAATCCAGGGATGTTTAGGCTCTGATGTGCCATCTAGTGGTAAAGCATTAAATCCTCTAGATGTATAAAAGATACACAGGCGAGTGTGTGAACAATGCCGCTCACGTTGCTGCCGCTTGTGCACACACACAAAGTCATGCATCAGGTATAAACCAGCCTTAAGGGTTCTACATTTTCTAATAGTGTACAAAGCACCACTTTACTGAACTATTTATTGAGGTGCCAAAAACACATGATCAGGTACTCAGACCTGATTTCAAGCTACAATTGCTAGTAAACAACACACTTCATCCCTGCATGCCTCACTCTCAAATAAAGTCACTCAGAGGTATTTCAGTGTCACTGAACTGATAAGGAAACGGTTGTGAAAAGAAAATTCACTGTGAAAAGCAAACTTGGCTTGTAATTCAAGGCAAGTGGAGAACAGAGCACTTCACTATTCTGAACAAATACGATGTATTTTACGTATTTATCGAGCAATTTTATCTAAATGGCACAAGACACTGCAGTGTCACATTTGCAAATTTGCCAAATCAATAAATGTAAACGTAATGAAGTTTTGACCATAATTTATTTTACACATGCAATATAAAGATGCCTTCAGACACTGAGAGCAGACTGTACAAAATCATAGAAATTTCAGTGACTCAAAAGAAATTGAATTATATTTCATACAAAGTAAGCACTCAGAGCCCCGCCACCCAAACATTAAAAAAAAAAAAAAAACTAGAGGTTTTAACTAAATGATGCAAATCATAAGTTTACAAATCTGTTTTGCAAAGTTGTTTATTAAAAAGGAGATTACAGTGTTTGAAACAAGTACATGAAGATTTGGAAACATATTTATAGAAAAGATTTCAGCGAAGTTAGACTCCAGTACTCGTTATCTACATTTTCCAGTGAGAAAAAAAAGAAGAAGAAAAACCTTGGACATCAAGCATTTCTTGGCTGATTGATGTGATGTATGTGGAATATTGTGTAAATTTGCTTTTTTCCTTAATTGTTTTTTAATTCCTTCTTATCTACATAATATTGTGTTTTAAACATTATTGTGTTTTTATTCTCATGTTAGCATGACCTCTTCATTTTCTTTTACATTTTTCAGTGCTAGGAATAAGAAAATTTTAATTTAACCACTTAGACACAGAGGTTCTCGGAATGAAACCATGTTTAAGAGCATTCTCATTATTTTCATGCAGAAAATGGACGTGGTTTTCTTTTTTCGAGACTTCCACTGCGTCCCATCACATGGCCGTGTATTTTACTTCACCGCATGCAAAAAACTTAAGCATTCAGTTAAACATGAATATCTGCCATTATGTTCTGTAGTTTAGAGATTATTATCAATCATTTCCGGTGTTCCTTTGCAGATAAAATGAAACAGTCATGGCTGAGGTTTCTAAAAATACACAGTGTAGGAGTATGTAACGTGATTAACAGTCAGAGAGACAGTGGACTTTGCCGGATGCAGGAAAAGGTCACTTGTCAGTAAAACTGATGGTTCTGGTGGCTTGAAGTTTTTCTAACGTGAAATAAAACATTTTTGCATTTTGAATATTTTGAATGGGTTGTAGAGATTTTTGTGTGTTTTTTTTTTTCTCATCCTGAGACACTATAATGCACATCTTCACTGAGACTGACAGGAACAAAGCCACACCTCCTTTATTATAACTGACAGGCACAAAGCCACACCTCCTTTACCGAGAAAGACAGACAGAGAAGCCATGCCTCATTCACTATAACTAATAAGCACAGAGATCACTCCCTTTTAAAGGGACTCACAAAGGCCACACCTCTTCCACAGAGACTGACAGGTACTGAGGCCACGCCTACTTCACTGGAACTGACCAACATAGAAACCACACCTCCTCCACTGACACTGTCAGGCACAAAGGCCATGCTTTCTTTTCAGGGACTGACAGGCACAAAGGTCCGCGCCTCCTTTACTGTAGGTACACTGGCCACACCTCCTTTACTTTAACTGACAGGCACAAAGGCCATATGTCCTCCATTAAGACTAACTGTCAGAGAGGCCACACCTCATTCGGTATAACTGCCAATCCTAGAGGCTACACCTCTTTCACTGTGACTAACAGTCACAGAGGCCACACCTCCTCCATTGAGACTGTCAGGTACATAGGCCACACCTCCTTCCCTGTGACTTAATGGCCTAAAGGCCACACCTCTTTCACTGTGACTGACAGTCACAGACGCCACACCTCTTTCACTGTGACTGACAGTCACAGACGCCACGCCTCTTTCATTGTGACTGACAGTCACAGAGGCCACACCTCTTTCATTGTGACTGACAGTCACAGAGGCCACAAGTCATTCACTGTGATTGACAGGCATAAGACCACACCTCCTTCACTCTGACTGACAGGCATAGAGGCCACACCTCCTTCACTGTGACTGACATGCACAGAGGCTCCGCCTCCTTCACTGGTTGGAAGTCAGTTAGAAAGATTTCAAACCACTTCTTTATGAAAGATTTGTTGGTATTATAATAACTGGGCTCTATGAACGTCCCTCAGTAATCACTCACACTTTTTGCCCATGTTTGAATTCTCAGTAAGAAATAACACACTGTACGCCAGACTATTAGCTCCACTTATTCACTAACTAATAAACTATTTGAAGTCATATGTTTATTCTCTCTACGAGGGAAAACAAATTTTGGAAGTGCAGATGTTGCCTGAAAATCACACACGGAGCTGTTACAATTAGTGAAACGGTGTGATCTCCCCAAGGAGTGCATTTACACACAACTGGAAAAGAAAATAGTGTTTTTGCAAAACTCATACTACATAATTACTACATAAAGTGTTCATAATCAGAAAGTGAAAGTGAAATGAAGTGACTTGTGGCCAAGTATGGTGACCCATACTCGGAATTTGTGCTCTTAATGCTCTTGTGCATTTAACCCATCCAAGTGCACACACACACAGTAGTGAACACATACACTTGGTGCCTTTCTCAAGGGTCTTACCTCAGTCGTGGTATTGAGGGTGGAAGAGAGCGCTGGTCATTCACTCCCCCCACCCACAATCCCTGCCGGCCTCAGACTCGAACCCACGACCTTCAGGTTCACCTTCAAGTTACAAGGCCGACTCTCTAACCATTAGTCTGAATCTCTAACCCACACAAACACTAATATGGTGTAAGATCATGGCAGTTGTAAAAGGGGGCAGGGTTATAATGACTGAAGAGCTGGCGGGCCAAAAATAGTGGACTGGATATCAGAGAAAAAAAGAATGACTTTCATCTAATCTGTAAGAAATGGAAATGATTGGAATTGGTTTGGGAAAGATTTTTTTTTTGGAACTGTTAATGTTAATTGTATTTTTTGTGTTGTTTAGATTCTTTGTATATTTTGTATTGTTTTTTTTAGATTGTATTTTTTGTTAGGTTTGATTGTATATATATATATATATATATATATATATATATACACACACACACACACACATTATACTTTATTATGCCCGCAGTGTAAGGGATTTTTGTCTGCAAGCTGTGGTTTTTCGTAAGCCATGTTTTTTCCTGTATTTTCAGTAAAAGAAAAAAAAAGTTTTAAAGCTTCGTAGATTTTAAAGAAAAAATAACATGGAGCTTTAAAAGATACATATGAGTGCTGAGCTATTCTCACACACTACTGCCACAACTCTTGATTAACGTTATAAAAAGCTTTAGTTACGCAAGCTGTGATTTGTGATTTGATTGATTTGAAGTTGTGAAAGGTTGAAATGTGCTTAATTTAGAATAACTTTATTATTAGTATTATAAACAAACTAAATAACATTTAGTGCAGATGGTAGTGTGTGAAGTACATCAGCCAGCTTGTTATTTACTGGAATCAGACTCTTACCTTCTCGCTAGAACTACACCACTAGAGCTGGCTGTCAGTTCAACTCAAATTAGCTGGAAAATGTTATATGTGAAGGGTACAGTGAGGAAACACATAAAAAAAGCATAGTGAAAGAAACTGAAGTTTTGAAATAACCTACAAGCCATTCTAACACTTTTCCAGTTGCATGATGTCAGGATTGGGAGGCGAAGACGGATGCAAGTGCAGAGAGTATTTATTAAGTAAGGTGCTAACAAGAACACATGAAGACAAGGACAATAAACATGAACGGAGCATACAAAGCAAAGCACATACAAACTATGAGCGATACTGTGGCACACATGGAAAAAAAAAAACCCCCACAAATACAGCAGCAAAAGCTTGACAATGAAATGCACAGAACTTAAATAGAGGTGCTTATTAGGAGTAACACAGGACAGGAGTGAGTGATCAGTGAGGCATGTGACATGGTCATGTGACATGCTGGGGCTGATGGGTAGTGTAGTTCTGTACCGTATTCGGCAAAAGCGTGATTAAATTAAATATAAGGGAAGCTGTATATGACGTTAGCTAACTAGCTAGCATTGTTTTCAAGTTTTTAGAATCAGGACTCCATTATTCATGCTGAAGTCATGTGATTTATACTGAGTTTAATTTAGGACACTAATATACTGACACTCCAGCAGTCGTTATTGTTTGCACCTGATGAATTTAATTGGTTCTAGTTGTCAAAATATGAACGAAATGAAGTCTAACCCACCATGGATGAAGTATTTACTGATGACGAATTAATAATACAGTAAATGAATTACACAGCACCACGTGAGCACCGTATACACTGTCGTGTTAGTGAACGTGGCCTTTCTTTGTTCTGCAAGCTTCAGATCTGAGCTCCTGTGACTTTTTTGTCAGGTTCTTGTCTCGGTACACACCTCTAGCTTGTATTATACTGGAAAAGATCTGATTATCCACCCTGTAAATGTACAAATGCTTAAATTTTCCATTGTAAGAGCTGTATGAAATCTGTAGAACAGCATTTAATTATTTCCTTTAAATATGAGAAGTTACAAGGAGATACTAAGAGTGACTGAAAACTAGCATAGCGCATTTTCATACTGTCTCGGCTCTTCTCTTGATAAAATCCTTAGATTAATAGTTTGTTGTGTTGACATCAGATTTTTTTTTAACCCCATTTGCCAACATTCAGACATGCAGATTATCACACAACAAGCAAAAGATCTTGGTTTTGTGTGTGCTACAAAAATATATGCATATAATATCCGTCTAATATGTAAATCATGTCTTTAAATGTTGTGAACAATCAGATGGACTTCCTCCGTAAGCGGGGTAGTTCTCTGAAACTGTGCCCAGGAGACAGTGTGCTTCCCGGGGAAGAAAATCCCGTATTTTCCCTGGTAAAGGAACCTCCGTGGATCCGATACGAAATGGAACTGTAGTAAACCGAATCAACGTTGCAGTTGGGTCGAGATGGAATGAGGCTGGGGCACAAATCAAAGCGATAACAGCAAGAGCAGAGAGAATTGAGACGCGAGCGCTGACGATCCGGACTCGGAGGGCGAGGAAGAGCTGGACGGCAGTAGCATTCGTTTGCCGGAGACGTGATGAGGTTGGTGCAACTCGTCCCCTCTTCCATCGGCAAAAACAGCGTGCTATGGCTGTTCTGGTCAGCGAGAGAGCCTAAGTTGCGTTCTTTCCTCTTTAATGACGCCCGTTCCCTCTCTTCCTCTGTGTTCATGGTGAGGAAGCGCAGTACCACGAGGTTGAGGAAGGCTCCGATCACTGTCAAGCCCACCAGGATGTACATGAAGCTAAAGATGACGTACGGCGTCCGTTCCTGGAGGTCACCTTTCTTCTGCAGAGCCACGAAATCACCGAAGCCGATGGTGGTGAGAGTGATGAAGCAATAGTAGTAGGCGTGAAAGAACGTCCAGCCTTCGAAGTGCGAGAAAGCGGCCGCGCCTAAACACAGCGTGCCCAGGCAGGACAGCAAGCCCACAAGGACCATGTTCTCCATGGACACGCTCGTACGCCGGAAACCGAGACACTTTTTCCCCCGGTGGAGCAGGAAGCGCACAAAAGTGTTCATTCTTTCACCCAGGCTTTGGAACATGACCAGAGTGAGAGGGATCCCGAGAACAGCGTAAAACATGCAGAAGATTTTCCCAGCATCCGTACCTGGAGCTGCATGACCATAACCTGCAGGAAGAAAACAGGAAGTAAACGTTACCTCATATGTAGAGTCAGCTGTAAATATCAAAATCTGTCTTTTAAGATTCTTGATTGACAGACAGTACGACTGCAATAAAATCTTGTCTGAATTTTGAACAGATGTGCGATAATGTGCTCCCCATGTCAGATTGTACGATGAAGATCCTCTTACGATAGACCTGTGATTAAAGAAATTCACTTTCTTACGTTCTGCTTGGGTCATCAATTAGCATAATCAGTAAACTTGTTTGTGCAGAAAATAGTTTCAGATAAACACATTCTTAATTGTGAGCTTGAGGTAACAGGGAGATTTTTTTTCTGTCCATCAACGTTTCCTTTATGTTTCGTCATCACCGCTACCGTATTTGTAGCTGTCCCGTGAGTTTGCTGTCCTCCTATTGGTGGATTTTAGATGTGTGTCGTAGCAATGCTCACACTCTGAGATTTTAATAAAAAAAATTTCTCACACTTCCAGAGTTTCTGTGGTTAGACACCTTTGGTCGCAATGGCACTAAACCGGTTGCCGATAACGTGGACATTATGTCACGTCACGTTATTGTAAGACCGCTGATCTCAACTCATGACCAAAGAATTCTTCCACGATGTGTGATTTTTATCTGCGACAGCAGAATCAAACCAGAAATCATACAGTGATCGTAAAACCCGGCTTAATGCTATTATCTCGATTCAGGATATGACATCAGGATGTCAGTCACATTCCTCTTGTTATTGGGTTTATTATTTGGTGTGTGTGTGTGTGTGAGTTAATGGTAAATACTGTTTTCCTAAACCACGTGTATGTGCCTTAGACATGCCATGCTGCAAATGTCTCGGGTAAATATTTGGATTTTAAATGTCAGTGTGTGTGTGTGTGTGTGTGTGTGTATGCATGTTTTTATATCTTGATGCAGACCAAATTTCCCTTCAAGGATTAGAATATCTTTCACTTTTAGCCTAAGGAGAACATTTGTCAGGTCCCCACAAGGAAAATCTAAAAGAGATGAAAGGTTTCCTTGTAAATGTGTGTGTGTGTGTGTGTGTGTGTATGAGGTGCCATGCTGCAAGCTTCTTATGTAAATACTTGCATTTTAAATGTGTGTGTGTGTGTGTGTGTGTGTGTACATTTTTAGATCTTGGTGTCCTTACATCTTACACTTTTTGAATTGTTGGTATTTAGGGAGGTCCCCAGGAGGTAAACTACTTTTTTTTTCTTTTCTTTTTTTAAACAAACTGCAGGTTTTTTTTAAAAAAAAAACCTAAAAGAGACGAAGGAGCTTCCCCGTGTGTGTGTGCGCGCGCGCGCGCGCACCTATCGTGGTGATGACTGTGATGGCGAAGTAAAAGGATCCGGCGAATTTCCACTGCGTCCCGGCTCTGTGCGGCTCCGCGCGCCGCACCACGCGCTCCAGCTCGCGGTAGTCGTCGTCCGTGAAGCGGTAACGCGCCTTGAGCTCCGTGCGCCGCTGCTCGGACACGCGCCGCCTCGCGCTCTCCGACTCCGACTCGAGCGCGTCGAACACGGCGGCGCCCACAAGCAGGTAGGAGAACATGCAGAGGATCAGAGAGAGGGTCCGCACCGTCTGCTTCCTCAGCTTCTTCATCTCAGAAGGAAAAAAGGGAGAGAGAGAGAGAGAGAGAGAGAGAGAGAGAGAGAATCGAGGTCGGAAACAGAACTATAACCGCCCCGATTAATCGATTAATCAATGAATCATCCAGATGCTGGAAATAAGTTTATAGTTACAGTGCGCTGAAACTGTTGCAATTAGAGTTTTTGAGAGAAGAGTAAATAAAAAATTTTTAAAAAGTCAGACAGACATTTTAAACATAAGACCATTTACATTACATAATCGAGGTATGAAATTACTCAGAGAGCCGCCAATCAATCGATTAATCAAACAGCAATGAGTCATTGGATCATTTAGTTTTTTAATATTTAATATAATCTTTGTTCCTTCAGTAAACAAAATTTCACCCAGGAAAAGAAAATATCAAATAATCACGTCAAGCCGTGATTATTTCCTGTGATTATGGCCAGAAAGGAGCATGATTTCACCAATTAATCGATTATTTGATTAGCTGAGTTTAAATTTTGCAATTTTTCCCCCACATTAGTCTAACCTATGTAAGCAGTTTGAAATAAAGTGATGAGAAAAGAAAATCATATATATATATATATATATATATATATATATAAAATCAACTATTGACTATTCTACAGTATTGAATATTGCTTCAGTAGTGTATAAGGCACAAATGTAGATATATGGTCTTATCTTATACAGTATTGAAGCAATCTGGAATAAAGTGGGGAGAGAAGAAAATGTCTGACATTTGACATTTTAGACATAAGATCGATTAAATAACATAGTCAAGCTCGACAACAGGTTGGAGCACGACCTATAATCACGCCAAATAATCGATTAATCAACCAGCCATGAAACATGAGCTCATTTAGACAAGTAATATGATCTTACTGCCTTCAGTAAAGACAATTTCACTCAGAAAAAGAAAATAACACATGAAAGTTACATATAAATAATATGCAGACGTCAGCAAGGACTCCAAAAGGAGCATAATTCCACCAAATCATCGATTAGTTGATGAGCTGTTTTCAATTGTGCACACCAGAAAAACATGCTGAGGTGGGCTTTTTCTTTTTCTTTTTCTAAAATAACATTATAAGGCGTATAGAATAGAGTTGGAGAGAAGAAAATAAGAGATATTAATCGATTCTGTGTGCATAATCGGATCTTTGTGCCTTTAGGAAACACGATTACGCCCAATAAAGTCAAGAGAGAAGAAACTAAAATAAGAAAAAAAAATAAGCTCAGGGTGTCGCAAGTGTTTCAGAAACGGAGCACGAGCTGCAACACATTTAACAATGAATCGATTAGTCGCTTTTAACATTTGCACATCAGGAAACATGCAAAGGGTTTTTTTTTTTTTTAAGAAGTGTAATATTATATGCAGTGTAGGAGTATGTGTGCCTTATACAGTACTGAAGCAATCAGGAATAAAGTGGAGAGAGAAGAAAATAAAGGGAAAAAACAATAAGATCGATTTTGCATGCATAATAAGATGGTGGCTTTAAGAATCACCCAGTAAAGTCGAGAAAATCAAATCAAATGAGAAATACGCTCAAGATGTCGGAAACGTTCAAAAACGCAGCACGCGCGCACAATTCTTCTCTGATTCCCATTTCCTCCTGATTTTCCTGTCTCCTCAGTTTGCATGTGTGTGTGTGTGTGTGTGTGTGTGTGTGTAGCAAAATATCGCAGAAAATCCAGAAATCTGACACACTCGATCACAGATCACCTTGTGCCTTTACATCATTATGAAACACACACACACACACACACAGAGAGAGAAACCTCCAAAACCTTGAAAATATCCACACACACACAAAAAAATCAGTAATAATAAAAATTAAAAAAAAAAAAGTGCACGCGCTCATGAGCATGAGAGTGAGAGATACCTTCACACACCTCCGTGTGTGTACGACGTGCTCTTACCTTTCTCCACATGCATGTCATTTAGCCTACTCGGAAAACCGGAAATGCACGGAAAACAAGCATCACTCGCTGTTCGTGGAGTGTCGGAGTGTCACGCGGAATAAATCCTGCTGTAGTAGCAGAGGCAAAGGTGTTGCACGCGCGCGCGCGCGCACACACACACACACATACACTCCTTCCAGAGAGAGAGAGAGAGAGTCGATTTAGCAAAACAAGTTGCTTAGTAACAGCATCCCTACTTAGTATTTCCCCTCAAACTAATTAAAAATAAACCCAGACTTCAGTGTGAAATGAACTCCTGCTGTAGTGAAGAATTAACATCTACAGCGACAAAAAAAAAAGACGAAGGTGTTGCACGCCTTCATGTTTAACAGTTGAGGAGGAAGCATGATGGAGGAGAGGAATGACTTTTTTAGGTCAGGTTGATGTTGCATAAAGAATCCAGCAGGATGGACATAAATGCTGTAGGTGTTCACTGAACATTAGCCACTTTTGCTTAGAGGACACAAGACAAGACAGTCTTTTCCCTAGAGATTAAAAATCCTTCTCATTTGGACTAACATCGTGTGATATCACTTAAAGCAAACCTCCACCTTGAAACACATTGAATATATTTCTATCCAAATATGAACTATTTGTGATAGTGATTCAGGTGCAGATTTATTGGTTGGTGCTGTATTTTCATTATTCCTGCGAGAAGGTGGTGGTTGTGTGTCACTCTGATGTCACAGGAGGACATTGTTGTTGCTATAGCGCAGCTACAGTGGCATTCAATAGGAGGAAATATTCAACGATCTCAAACAGCTCAGGTTTTGCTGTTAGCTCCTAAAAACAAAATCACTTTTCTCACTCATCATCTTCCAGCAAAACAATTTTAAAGTCATATTAATGAGAAATAGTAGATGTAGTGGCGATGCTGGTGCAAATGCTGGACTCAAAGTCCCAGAATGCAATGCACCTATACAAACATTGCATATACAAAATGCAAACATTTTGCAATTGGGCTAACATTGCAAATAGCCCAATAGGTAATGGGCTATTTGCACAAACACTTACAACCAAAGCGGCATTTCTGTTTCCGGCTCGTCTGCTATAATGGCAACGGCGCTATTTTACACCCGCTGACATTCATAATTTATGCACAAACGCTTGCAAAGCTCCTTTCAGTAAGCTGGAGAAAGACATCAGACTGTCTCGCTGTACTGATCTAAACAGTGCTACCGGAGACACGAGAGTCGAGCTATTTCAAAACGGAAATACGTCACAGCCCTGAGTACAAGAAGTCCATTTGCAGGTCGGAATGACGTCATATTCAACGTCAGCGCATTTGACTTGTGAAGTGGAAAAAAACATGGACGCCTCCTTGTTCGTGTTTTGTTATCAACAAGCTATCCAGCTAACTGTGAGGAGTGATGTATATTTTCCTCCTCAAAAGAGTGAACTGTATAGTCAGTGTTTTAGATTTAAGCAAATGTGTCTGTATGTTGATTGATCTAAAGCAAATATTTGTATATACACCTTAACTCGTTTAAAGGAAAGAAGTGCCACTGTGTTTATTTCTGACGCTGTGAGCAGCCATGTTGATTTGATGTCACTCCGTAAATGCGGAAGGAGCTTGTAGTTGAGAAGAATATCCCAAGTTAACGAGTTGGAATTTCAGATTAAGGCAGCTTTTTCTGTTTGTTTGGTTTTTTTTGTTTTTGTTTTTTTGGCATTTACTGATTGGAGGTGGGGAATTACCAGTTGCAACCTCAAGTCAAACACTGCATTATTTATGGCAGAAGCTCAGCTCAGCTAGTTAACGATCTACAAGATAATGAGTGTGATAGCGAGATATTAAATCAATGTAGGTTACAGTGTAATTAGCACCTATTTGTTTTGACAGATTTTCTATTTTGTTGCTATACCACAGTGCTGCTGAATTCTGGATTCTGATTGTTATAGCTGTTATAATGTAAGTGAGAACAGGAAGTAACTTGTTTCACGGACATTCTACAGCATTAAATGTAACTATAATCAGAAAAAAAAAGTATGAGGTATGAAGTGCTGTGGTATAAGAGGAATAAAACACTTCAGGATGTGCTGTTATAAGATAAGATAAGATAAGATAAGATAATCCTTTATTTGTCGCCCAGTGGGGAGATTTGCATTGTTACAGCAGCAAAGGATAGGAGACATAATACTTAAAATAGTAATTAAATACAATCTGAGTATAAAATCATAAAAATATAAAAGACACACACCAAGAATGCCCAAAAGCACAAACACACAACAGTATTAAAGTGACTTTATCATTAACAGTATTATAGGAAAATAATCAACGTCTGTGTTGTAACAAGAACTTTGCTTCATCAAACCATCCCTTCATTGATTAGTTTACTATAACAGCACAAGATGGAGTGTTTTATTCCATATTTATCGTAATATCAGGTCCTGTGTGTGTACTGCAACCTGCTCCGAACTTACTAAATACATCACAGCCGTTAACAGAGAAACAATGCTACACTAATGAGCCGATCCATCAATTTGTGTCGCTCTGTTCCTCTTGAGAGAGAGACAGAGCCATAAAGCAGTGAAAATAAGATTTCAGCAGTGTGCAGGAGGAGACAGCCAGGCGGATCAAAGTGTCATTAAAGCTCACAAACAGTCCATCAAAAAGACATCCACCTGCACACAGCCACCAAACCCAGCACACTGCGACTGCTGCGCTTTAAAAAAACGCCCACGGATCGGTAATCTCAGTGTGTCTGAGTGCGTGGGAGTGTGTCTGATTGTTTGGGAGCATGTCTGAGTGCGTGGGAGTGTGCCTGAGTGTGTGTCTGAGTGTTTGGGAGTGTGTCTGAGTGTGTGGGAGTGTGCCTGAGTGTGTGTCTGAGTGTTTGGGAGTGTGTCTGAGTGTGTGGGAGTGTGCCTGAGTGTGTGTCTGAGTGTTTGGGAGTGTTTGGGAGTGTTTTGGAGTGTGTCTGAGTGTGTGGGAGTGTTTGGGAGTGTGTCTGGGGTGTGGGAGTGTGTAGGAGTGTTTGTGAGTGTGTCTGAGTGTGTGGGAGTGTGTCTGAGTGTGTCTGAGTGTGTGTGGGAGTGTGTGGGAGTGTTTGAGAGTGTGTCTAAGTGTGTGGGAGAGTGTCCAAGTGTGTGGGAGTGTTTGGGAGTGTGTCTAAGTGTGTGGGAGTGTGTCTGATTGTTTGGGAGCGTGTCTAAGTGTGTGGGAGTGTGTCTGAGTGTGTGGGAGTGTGGGAGTGTGTCCGAGTGTGTGGGAGTGTTTTGGAGTGTGTCTAAGTGTGTGGGAGTGTGTCTGATTGTTTGGGAGCGTGTCTAAGTGTGTGGGAGTGTGTCCGAGTGTGTGGGAGTGTGGGAGTGTGTCCGAGTGTGTGGGAGTGTTTGGGAGTGTGTCCGCGTGAGTGGGAGTGTTTGGGAGTGTGTCTGAGTGTGTGGGAATGTTTGAGAGTGTTTGGGAGTGTGTGGGAGTGTTTGGGAGTGTGTCTGAGTATGTCCAAGTGTGTGGGACTGTTGGGAGTGTGCCTGAGTGTGTGGGAGTGTTTGGGAGTGTGTCTGAGTGTGTGGGAGTGTTTGGGAGCGTGTCTGTGTGTGTGGGAGTGTGTGGGAGTGTGTGGGAGTGTGTGGGAGTGTGTCCAGACGTGTCTGAGAAGAATCTGATCTCAGTGAAAGAGCTGCAGGTCTACAGGGACACACACTGAGCAAACCAATGAGCCCAAATAAAAAATGACATCACACACACACACACACACACACACATCCCTTAAATCTGATAGTGCTGACTTAACTCCTGCGGTGTTTAAGTAAAATCGAACGTACACAGTGTTCCACTTATCACAAATGTAGTCAATCAGAAACGTTTGCTGACTAAAGTGTCATTTTTGTACCGAAGCTACAAAGCTAAGGAATGGAAGCTTATAGCCACCAGTTTAGCACTGTACAAACTGCATGTCCAAATCCACACTGCACAGAAATGTATTTTCGAAGTGATTTAGGAAATATCATTCCTATCCGAACTGTATTTTTTTTTTACATGAAGATTAATTCTGCCTTAAATGATGTCTAATATGGCGGTCACTAACTTATTAGCTTGTGACTAAAGAAGCAAATTGACTACATTTTGTGCTACAGGAGAAAACTGTATACCTTTTTCTCCAAACGTCTGCTTTAAGAGCTCGGAGTTTTCAGATCAGTGTAAAGAAACGTGTGGATAAGAGTCAGCAGAGACGTCATGTTGTGTAGTGATCTCACAGGTGTGTAATACACACATTAGGGATTAAAAAGCCATGGATCGTCTCCTCTGAGCTCCAGAGATCTATAAACGCTCAGCATGCGAGACATGAAGGCTTAGCGAATTAAACTCATTTCAGAGAGACGAAATGCTAAAGTACGGAAGAAATGAGGAGATGCAGCATTGTGGAAGTGTTTCGAGACAGATTCATTAGAGAATCAGTTTAATTGTGTTTATTTTATAGTAATAATAACAATAATTTTACTAAAGCGTTAGCAGAATGAGGCCTCTTAGCATTTAAAAGGAAACGATTAAAGAATCTGAGAGAAAAGAAAAGGAGAGAGAGAGAATGAGATAGTGATACTGTGAGAGAAAGACAATGTCACAGGAGACAGAGAGGAACACTGAGAGAAAAACACTGAGAGAGACAGCAACATAAAGAGAAAGACTGAGAGATACTGAGAGAGACATTGAGAGTGACAGAGAGAGAGATACTGAGACACTGAGAATGACAGAGAGAGGGACAGAGAGAAACACTATGAGAAAAACACTGAGAGAGATATTGAGAGGGACAGAGAGAGACACTGAGATGGGCAGAGAGAAACACAGAGAGAGAGACAGAGAGAGACACTGAGAGAGACACTGAGATGGGCAGAGAGAGACACAGAGAGAGGGACAGAGAGAGACACTGAGCTGGGCAGAGAGAAACACAGAGAGAGACACTGAGAGAGACAGAGAGAGAGAGACACTGAGATGGGCAGAGAGAGGGACAGAGCGAGACACCGAGAGAGACACTGGGAGGGACAGAGATACTGAGAGAGACACTGAGATGGGCAGAGAGAAACAGAGAGAGAGACACTGAGAGAGACAGAGAGAAAGACACTGAGACAGACACTGAGATGGACAGAGAGAGGGACAGAGCGAGACACCGAGAGAGACACCGAGAGAGACACTGGGATGGACAGAGATACTGAGAGAGACACTAAGAGGTACAGAGAGAGACACTGGGAGGGACAGTGAGAGACACTGAGTGATTTGATGTAAGGCTAAGACAGAAAGGGAGACAGACACAGAGAAACAGACAGAGAGAGAGAGAAGTCGAGGCAGAGAGTGGGCGAGTGAGTGAGAAAGTGAGGAACAGGAGACAGTAGCTGCTGAGTCTCTGAGTGTTATGGAAAATAATTACCTCAACTCACAGTCATACACTCAGCTTTCAAACTAGCACTAGCGTTGGCAGCTATTGCTGAGTGCTGCTCGCATTTGCTTACAAAGAAGGTGAGGACAGAGGTCAAGGCCAGCAGAGCACACCGAGGTTGGCCAGTCAATTTGAAAATGATCGATTGAAACATAATGTGCTCCATGGCAGCATCTGAGGTGCCATTTTAGCCAGAAATAGAGCTCCAAAGTTGGCTAAAATGTCTGACTTCTAATAGACTTAAAATGTCTATTAACAATAAGCACTAAAAATATATATTATTTGCTATTTGCTAACTGTCTTTTAAAAAGGAACTACAGGTAGCCTATGTTAAGCTGTGATAACTAATTCAAGATAAATAAGAGCTTATGATCTTAGAAAACATCTGAATATTTTATTTCTCTGTCTATGGAATAAAACACTCAGTGTCAACGATGCAGTGGTGTGATAAAGCAGACCTACAGTGTGCCAAAGTCTTTTATTCCTCTTATACAACAGCAATTTGCCAATGATTACAACTTATTATCTATTAAAGAACGACACAATTTTTATCTGTTTACAGTTACAATGTTAATGTAAATGTTGGAGAACATCAGCTATAAACAGTCGTTCCCTCACCAGCCTCTCTTTTTCTCTCTCTCTCTCTTGAAGTTACTAAGATTAAAAACCAAGAAACCTCAAAAAAAAAAAAAAATAAGAAAAGAAAAGAAAAAACTCCTCTGTTCTGAAAACTCTCCCATGTAAGGCACTGATAGACATCTCAGGTGTGAATTTCTTTTCTTCTTTGTTTTTTTTTTTTTTTAAATAAATGCATACATCCAGTATGATGTGAAACTCAAGAGAACTAGGAGACCCAGGAGAGAGAGGAAATAAGAAGGGAAGGAAAAGAGGAAGCAGGATGTTAGGAAGTGGTGGAGAGTATGACGAGTTCTGTATATTAGTCATAGAGAAGCCATTTCTTTGCACTGAACTTCACCGCTGCTTGATGATGTCTGAGTTGCAGTCATGTCGCTCTCCGCAACATGATGTAACTCTTTCAGTTACACAAGAAGCTTTAAATAATGACTGCTGCAGTTATCTTCAGCAACTTATCTGGAAGTTAGCTTGACATGATGCACTTCTTATTGCATTTATTCATACAAATGCCACTGGCTAACTCCTGCAGCATCTCATTCTTTATTAATTACATTTAGGAGAAGAGGAGGATAAGAGTATACGTTGCTTTTTTTTAAAAATCAAATTCTTCCCTTAATTGTGTTTTGTTTATTTCATTTCAGATGGATCTTCAGCATCTTTATTAGAGCACATATCCATGACAAGAAAAGGAGCACAGTGTTCCCGTCCCTCCCACCGCACAGGCTTTAATCTAGCACTGACTTATGTCTAGCGCTGGATGCTAAACGCATTAGCACAAATAGCACACCCTTTTTTCAATAAGACGGAGATTCTTTAAAGGAGAATCTCTCAGCTGAATCTCTCTCTCTCAGCTGTTCAAAACAAAGTGAAGCATCCAGACAAAAGCCGAAATCTGACCGAATTAAAGTCCACTTTCCTCAAAGCTCAGAGCTCAGATAACCTGACCAAAGTGGAAAAGAAATCCGGTCTCTCTCTCTCTCTCTTTCTCTCTCTCTCTCTCTCTCTCTCTCTTTGTTCCTTGCTACAAATACCATATCTGTTTGTTGCCATGGAAACGGGGGGATTTAAAGTCTAGTCAAGGTTTATATGTAAATATCAGGACTGTTTTTATTTACTCCACCACTTCAGTAATACAGTAAAACATTAAACTACTAAATATTTTACATTTATTAAAGTATATATTTATTTATTGCAATTTTTTTTACGGTGAAGTAAAAATTCATTAAAAACGTCTTTTATTTGTACATCTGAGCCAAAATGATTATATTAAAGGCTCTCCTGAATGTTCCGTCTGAGTACTGCCTCCAGTGCATTATGGGTAATTCATCACCATTTATTTAATGCTTATATAATGCTTATGTAACGTGAACACCATTTCTTATTAAAGTTTTCATAAAGAGGTTAAACACACACACACACACACACACACACTTACACTTTGTGCAAATCTCATAAGCAAAAGTTACTACAGTTAACATGTTACAAATTCTTTAATACAATTTTATTTATTGTAATGGTTAAAGTGTTTTTATTTGTATATATGCAAAGCATGATGTGGATATTTCACCAAAATCCTTTACTCTGATTTCAGAAGCTACTATAAAGGATCAAGTGAAAAGAGTGTCATTTATTTAATATTTCTCATTATGAGGTTATAATAAAACAAATATAGGATTACTACACCAATTTCTGTATATCATTTCTAGCTTGAAATGGACTTTTAATGTACTGGCAGATCATTTTTCTTATTTCAGGATTTTTTTTTCTCTAAAAAGACCCAAGAAAATTTCAAGTTTGAAATATTTTTTTATTGAAAATTTTAAAAAATGCAAGTTTTATAACCGTATGCTGTATTTATTTCATCATAATCTTACATAGATTTGATTATATTTGTGATTTTTCCCTAGAAATATTATATTATATTATATTATATTTTTGTTTTATTGTACTTAAACCACTGTGATTTGTCAACGAATTGTCACGTAATGAAGGAGAAGGCGGATGCAGTTGATGCAGATCTTATTAAAGATATGCGCAGAGTGAAGACAAAACCATGAAAATAGGAATCAGAACTAGACCAGAGAACATAAACAATAACCGTGGCTGTGGACCACACGACACCACACGAAGACGACAGCAACAGAAGCTTGACCAAGAAACAGAAGAGACAGACGCTAGGACTTAAGTCCTGAATTATAGTTAACACGACACAGGTGTGAGTGCTTGGTGAGTCATGTGACAGGGTCATGTGATGTGCTAGGGCTGATGGGTGATGTAGTCCAGCGCCGATTTTCCGGCATAACCATGACACGAAAACCAATTCTATTTCTTAAAGAACGACACGTTAGATTTTTATCCGTTTATAGTTACATTTAATGTTGCGGAAGATCCCCTTGCATTGCAGCAGCTCCAAACAGTCGTTCCCTGGCTTTTTATCGTGAAGTTAATAAGACAAAAACGCAACGTGTCATGTTACAGAGAAAGCGCAAAGCGAGCAGACATGACATGCTTTACGTCTGAAGCTTCAGCTCATAGCTGGAGCTTTTACATTAGAAGTGAATTTGACGGTGCAGCAGTTCACATTTGATTTGTATAATACATTTTTATATAGATTTTATTAACCTGTTTATGCAGAAATAAATATTTATTTGGAGTACAGTGTCAAAATACATGTTCCTACACATCTGTATGGTATGGATGGTAAATCAGTACAAAATCCATTTGAACACCAGTATTGAATTAAAGGACACTCTGTATCATGCAACAAATAAATCAGCAGCTGAAACTATTTTTTAAACCTCAGAATGATCTGATACTGTGTTTCTTTTTTAGGAACCTCAATTAGTCTTCTATAGATATGCCAAAAACAATAGGTGTGCTTTTTTTCAGACTGAAATAAATGTTTTGTCTAATAATACCCATAGTGCTGTAGGATGCGCTCGATCCCGGAATGAAGCAGAGATCCAGAAAACGTTTTAAAATACTTTGCGTTCATATCAGATCACCAACAACCAACACAACTCGACCTGTTGACTGATGTCTTACACATTTCAGTTCTCTCATTTAATCGTTTTTTTATTTATTTTGCGTGTCACAACGCAGTTTTACAGAAATCTGTGTTTGAACCCTTGACATGCCACAGTGGTGAGGAGAAACTCTATGAGCGACAGCAGAATAAAAGTGGGAATCCATCTTCCTCTGGCTGACGTCAAGTAGTGGGAGTTTGATATCGAGCTCCTGTGAGATGAACTTGAGAAAAACACATCCCCCAGCAGTTCAAAAAGAATTACATTTGACTGCTTTGGATCCCTCATAGGAAAACTTAATTCGATTTGGGAAAAATCTGTACAATCTGAGAAAACGTTTTGTTCTGGAAAAACGCAATTCGATTTGGGAAAATTTATTTTGATTTAGGAAAACTTCACCTGGAAAAGCGTAATTTGATCATGGAAACTTAGTTTTATCTGGGAAAAATCAGGTCCGTCTGGAAAAACTTCATCCTACCTGACAAAACTCCAGTCATTCTGCGAAAACTCAATCTGATCTAGAAAAAAATTAATTTGATCAGGGAAACTTAAAGTTTGAGTCTGGGAAAATCTGGGAAAACTAAATTTGATCAAGAAAAACCCGTCAGTCTGAAAAAACTTAATTTGATCAAGAAAAATCAGGTTAATCTAGGAAAACTTAAAACTGGGAAAAATTAATTCGACCTGGAAAATCTTAATTTGATCTGGGAAAACTGGATTAAGATCCAGTATTGTGTTCTAAGATCCGAGCTCCTTTGTTTCATTAGAATGAAGGATTTCTCCTTATCCAGTGGAGAGACACTTTAACAGCAATGGACATAACAATAATGACATCACCGCGAGCGATGCTAGTTGTCGCCATGGCAACAAAAGAAGTCCGAAACTTAAGGAGAAAGAGCTCATCTGTGCTCTCACAAGTCTAAAACCTTATGATGTGAATATTATGGTTTAAACATCTACAGATTTTGAACATCAACCTGCACATATCAAATCACATTCACACCCCCCCCCCCCCCCCACACACACACACAGACACGCACACACACATCAATGTGTTAAGAGGCAGTCTGTATGCATGGCCATTTTCTAAATCTCTTCCTGTTCCCCAAATGCACAGACGTATTGGGAGGGAAGAGGATGATCTCCGACTGCGAGGGTTCGTTAACTCGCCATCACTCTGAGGAGAAAATGAGCTGGAAGATACCCAGCTGCAGTGAAGTTAAAAACCGATTCTCGTGCAGTTACCACAGTAACCGGCTCCAAAAATAGCAACTCCATTCTGGGGGCCATTTAACTTCACAGTCCCCTCCATGGTTGCTGCTATTTTTATCCACTGATGGTGATACGTGTGTGTGTGTGTGTGTGTGTGTGTGTCATGCACATGAGGAATGGCAACGCCTTCCTTCACCATCCAATTAAATGGAAAATTGTGCATACACACACACACACAATCAATACATAGAGTTTAATTTATCAAATTTTAACAGGTATTGGATTATTTCTAGACATTTTTACTCATTACAAGATGAATAAAATTTTTTGGTGAATAATATAGCTCCTTTTTAGACACAAATGCTAAATTTTTTGCAACAATTTTGTTGTTATGATATACAGTCAGGTCCGGAAGTATTTGGACAATGACAGGGTTTTTGTGATTTTGCCTTTATACACCACCACAATGGA
>CM075018.1:2168781-2195184 GCA_037576675.1 Pangasius sanitwongsei | reverse complement strand
ATACAAATGCACGTCACACTTTTCAGATATTTATTTGTAAAAAATTTTGGACACCATTTATCATTTTCCTTCCACTTTACAATTATGTGCCACTTTGTGTTGGTCCATCACATAAAATCCCAATAAAATACATTTTTGTATGTGATTGTAACGTGACAAAATGTGGAGAAGTTCAGTGGGTATGAATACTTTTGCAAGGCACTGTAGGTATATTCAGGTTTAGTGTAAAACTATAAACCTTTTTTTTTTTTTTTTTTAAAGGCATCACATATCAGGAATGACTCAGATGTCTGCTACAAGCGTCTGTAAGTTTATTAGTTTAATTCTTGTTTTAATGGATGTGTTATAATTTGGACCCCTTCTTCCACACACACCAATCACCACCACCACCACCACCAGCAGCCCAAAGAAATCTCAGGTTTCACTCTCCCTATTCGCTCCACACGGCTTCACAGCCTCCTCGATGCCTCCCACTCGTTCAGCTTCTCTTTACTGCCCACCTCCGCCCTTTCTCTCCTCTCCTTCACCCTGTCTGTCCATCCCTCCCCCCTTTGGGCTGGAGGCTCCGGTTTATCTGGAATCAGCAGGGAAAGGCACTCAGGAGCACTGCGTCCGTGTGGAGAAAGCGTGTTAATAGGAACTCGGGGGATCCACTCGTCTTCTTCCAGCTGAGGGAACGGACGAGAGCCATGGCCATGTTCTCAGCTCTGGGGTTTCTTTTCCTCTGCCAGCTTTTGGCATCATCCCTCGCTCAGGTGTGTATGGAATTGTGCGGTAATGTAGATTTTGAGAGCTGCTGAAGGTCTGTGGTGAAGAACGAACATGCTGGGGGTCTTGTCTTAACTGTCTTAACTCTAAAAATGTGGATTGAGATAGAAGTTTGGTTCTGGTCATGAAGTAACCCAGTCGCTGACCTCGACTTCACAGTGATGTGAGAGCACTTTATTGGACAGTTCTGTTGTAACAGATGATCGATAGTCCATGCTAAAGTCGTTCATGCACTCAGTATCTCATACAGTTGATGGAAGTGTGAAGAGACGATTTTGGCAGTTTGTGTAGTATATCTCTCAACACATTTATGACGTATTGAGATGTGTGATGTTAATAAAATGTATAATTTTAGTTATGATGAGTGGCATAAAACAGTTTCTAGACTATTGAACTCACTCACTTTCCATGAATCCTCCATGAATTTAGACCCATTTAAATCCTCTTTTCTCATTACACTTTAATAACTCTATTACTGCTGCTTGTGTGCATGTTTATAGGCGTTAGCTTAACCTGATGTGTTTTAGAGGGCTCTATACGCATTAAATTGTTGATTATTAGATTTTAGATGTTGAGCCAACACACTGACAAACACTGAATGGCTCATTATGGCTTAAATTGCATTTCTACAACCACACACAGTAGGGAAAATTCACCTGTCTCTATTCTACCAATAATGTATGATTAATTTCCACTCTGTAGTAGACTGGAATGTTTAATGTGTTTAGCAGTGTGTGGCTGTACAGTATTGACCTATTGGCTTTGTTAATGAAGAACTCTTTTCACGTTACTGTGAACTTTGTGAAGTCTGGCTGAGGAATGCCGAGCTCGGGAGGTTAGCGTCCTCCTCACAATGCCACCTTTGTTCCATACGTAGCTTCTCCGCTGCTGAAATACCTGAGTGTGGACCGCTGACCTCCCAGCGCTCAGAATGAATACAGTCTTGTTATCGGAGATATTAATCTTGAGTTTGTATTTGCGGTTGCATGAAAATATGAAAATTAGATATTTCTTAATTACTAAATGTGTATATTTTATTTCCAAATTGAATATAATTTTGTTTAAAATATATGATAAGACTGTAAAGCATATTGATAGCTTTCCAGATAAATGATTTACATGCATGTCATGTATAAAGGTGTGTATAGATGTGAATGGGTCCTTGTAGATACATATAGATCTATACATATATAATGTTAGATTATGAAATGAAGTATATTGTGTATGTGTGTGTGTGTGTGTTTGTGTTTCAGTTACCTGGATCTCGTGGACCACCTGGACCTCCAGGACCACCAGGACCCCCGGGGAAAGATGGCATTGATGTGAGTGAACTGAAGATTTCTGAAAATACTAAAGCATACAGATTATGACCACAGTTTATTGATCAAGAAGTTTTGATATAAGTTTACATGACAACCAAAAAAAAAAAAATTCAGGTTTCATAACGTGTTCAGAATGGCTTAAAGCTCATTTACTATTTCTTATGAATAACCTGGTTTTGCCCAGAATTAAGTTGCTTACTTATTTTTTGTTATTTAAATATTCAATTTTGAAATGTCCTCTCACTTCCTAAACTGTCATCTTAGATTATACACTCATGATCAGCCTGGTATAATAATGGGATAATATCAAATCATCTAATTCAGTACATCTAATTATTAAGGATTCTTTAAGAGTGTAGAGTAAAATGTAAATGCGAACTCCACGTCTTCTTGTTAGCTGTGAATAGCTACTCTATTACTGGGATTATTTGTGTATCGATCCAGGATTTATTACAGAAATCAAAGCTCCACCTTTGAACCTGCAGCACCTTATTAATTCCAGCGTCACTGATGGGTGGAGCTATCGAGTGATGCGTCTCGCATCTCAAATTTCATGCTTGACACTTTATTTTTGGAGTGATATTTGCAGAAGGTAAATAGTGAGTGGTTGAATCGTTTAACAAATTAGCGATGTGATGAGATATGGGTATGATGTTATATCGCTATATAGCATTAAGGTTACGACACACTGGTTTGCATATATTGTACATTATGCGTGAACGCAAATATGCTACAAAATTTCTAAAACAGGGCAGACGACTTTTCCAAAGAGTTTCTGCATAAGTAGAATTTTAAAAACTTTCTGTAACCTAATATACTGTAACTACTTACTAACAAAAAATATTATATTGGCTTGTAACATGATCATACTGTGAATTCATCATCCTGTATCTGTCCTAGTGTTGATTATTGATTTTCTCTTCACATTTGACTGCTGATTAGGGATGAGCAATATGACGATATAATATCAATAGTATGAATGTCACATTACACTTTCCTGAGATTATGAAAGTGTCGTTACAATTTTTAATTATAATTTAAAACCCTGGAAGCAACTAAGTAGATATTTTTAACTTTTTATTTTTTAAACTAGTAAAATGGTAACATTGTGGACAGAATTTATTTATTTCTCCTCCTCTTGACTTTCAAATGTTATATATCGTGACGTCCATCATTACTAACTTGTCATACTTTACTGAGCATTATGACGATAAGTTATAAGCGATATTGGAATAAATTGTCGCAATGCCACAAAACACTTTTCGGACAAATCACAGGTATCATCACTATTTTTATTACAGTTTAAAAACTCTGATTGGAAGCAGCTGAGTAGATTTTAACATTTTTTACAGTATATTAAAATTGGAAATGATTTAAAAACATTTAAAATAATTTTAGAAATTAATAAAAGTACTAATGTTTCCCCCAGTTTCTAAGTACATAAATATCATGAAATATTTTCAATACTAAGGCTGAACAGTATGATGATATAATATCAGTATCTTGATACTTTTCAGAGATATCATTGGCAATCACTATTTTTATTACAATTATATTATTATCTTTTTTAATTATTATTATTATTATTATTATTTATTTTTTTTATTTTTTTTACAAAACTCTGACTGGAAGCAGCTGATTAGATGTTAAATTTTTTTATTTTTCTTTACTGAGTATTAAAGGTGGAAAATGTTTTTTCTTCCTTTTCAATGTTAAATACATTTCTTGCGGATGTTAAATTAAAGTATTAATGAACTCTCAGTTTTTTTTATTTGCAAAGCTGCTCACAGTTTGCTAGCAAACCTAAATATCATGAGGCGTATAGTGTTTCGTAGAAATGTCTTTAAGTATCATGATATTTTTTTTGTCTTATCGCCACACCCCTACTGATTACCATACAACACTCCCATTAACTCCCAATCCCGCCTACAGCATGTGCTGCTTTATTTGCATGTTAAATGCTGAACGTTTAATGTTTAAATGAACAATCACAGAAGTGCAAAACTGCGGAAAACGCAGGTTAGTTTACTAAGAAAACACGGCCCGTTTCCTAAGTAAATGGGAAGCAGGGTAGCAGTGTAGCATGGCAGACTGGAACAGACAGAGAACTCATTCATACAGCCTCGAAAATCAAACAGGGCCTTCTAATGTTACCCCTATTCCCTACGCCTAGCCTCCTACCCCCTACACTCCATCTACCCTTCCACCTCCTGCTTCAGTTTGTAGCTATAAATATAAATATTTCTGACTTGTGTGTCATTCTTTGTTCCAAATCATTAATCACAGTTATACAGTATTATGAAAAATTCTGCCGTTTGGACCACGGATGTCATACATAAAGCAGTTTGTCTCTAGAAGTCTAAACTAAAAATGTTCTTAAGACCACCGAAATTTTTTATTAGACAAAATTTAAAAAAAAAAAAAACGCAGAACTGCCTCCACTTTTACGCTCATTAAGAAATTCAGATTCTATAATTAAGCAACTTGGAAACACCCCTTAAACTCTACATGTCCCGCCCCTTCACCTTCCCCTGTGTAACTGGTGTAAAGATTCATATACTCACTCAACCGAAATCTCCACAAGCTGCATTTGCATACTTGATCATGATTGGCTCTTATATTTTATGATGCAGTAAGACTCACCTGTTACGTAACTAAGCAAATAAAAAGGTATTTAGTAGTATTTGTGGGATATTTGTATAAATTAGCCAATTTGTCTTGTTACAGGATGCGTCTATACGTCATAAAATATCAAAGTTAGATTTTCCCATCAGATCTTTAGCTCTATGACAATGCCAATTTTCACTCATGACCAGTGAGTACATTTAAATTCCTCTGAAACAATGTAATCTTTAAAATCCCCATGTTTGATAAAGTTTAGACTTTATAACACAGGCAGAACTTTTAAAAGATGCTAAGACATTGTTAGATAATCATTAATCATAAATCCTTAATACATGGAGCTGGCCTGATAAAATATTATATTATATCCAAGCTCTTTGCTTTCCTTTTTTAGATAAAACATGCCTTTTAAGCTCCTGTATGCTGTATTTGTACACGTACATGTGTTAATAATTAATATGAAACTTCAGATACAATCTGATCATCATATATAACTTGCCTCTTATTACTATCTTAATGCACATGATGGACTTCTGACTGTTATATATTTATATTAAAATATATACATATAGAGATATTGATATTTAGCCAATGTTATTTGTTTTAGCAAGTGCTTTTGTTTGGTAGACATCAGATGTCTAGAGTCTTAGTTTAGTCTGTGCTTTTACTCTAATTTATTCATCAGTTTCAGCATCGTGTTGATGAATTGTAGGACTTCTGAATCTCTACATATATTCAGGATTTCTTTAGTCCCTGATGTTAAGGAGAGACAGAACGATTCTGAAATGAACTGTATAGAAGTTATTTTACATGCATGGATTAGAGTTTCATTAAAGGCTGGGCTCAATGGGGAAATCCTACCTCGACCAACAAAAGGACCAGGATTTATCGTTATCTAAAAAAGGGATAAATTCCCACCGAGGGAATTGCGGGAAAGTTGACCGTCACATTCATTCCCTGTGAAAGAAACTGTCAAGTTTCTTTCAAGAGTCTCTGATGATATAAAACAACAGAATAAACGTCTAGTCTAGAGATCAGTGACTTCTTAAAGCAGCATAATGTACTATGAGTGTTGTATTTGGGGAAAAAAAAATGAAATGATCGTTTACCTTTTGCTTCCTCTGCAGGGAAAGCAAGGACCGTCCGGACTTCCTGGAAAGGCTGTGAGTATTTATAACCTTTACAATACAACAGTAAACACACACCAACACCAAGTGTGTTTAAATGGATTCACAGGTGATTACATCACCACACACGTTTTTATTTTTAACATTTTTCCCCTTTTCTTTTATTTCTGCAAAACCAACACATTCCTTTCTTAGCATTGATAAATGGCATTCATTCTATGATTTTATACTTATTCTAGTACAATATTTTATATTATTTTACAGTAAATTTACTGAAGGTGGAAATAATCCGGGTTCACATGAGGTGCTATAAACTATAAGTAATATATTATAGTTTAAATACTATAAGTAAAAGATGCTAAATAAGTTAAAAAGATACAGTAAACTATATGTATAACTTTTGCTGTTTAAAATTTACCTGAAGGTTACGTCAGGTCGTTTATAAATGCCCCACTTCACTGCCCTGATCCTATCCTGCATTGTCTCTGATGAAGTTTGATGGCGTGTTTGTGTGTTTTGGGCTGATTTTTGTCTTTAGGGACCTAAAGGGAAAGCTGGAATCCCAGGGGTGCCGGGGAAACCTGGACTGCCTGGACTTCCTGGAATAGATGTAAGTCAGAAAATCAGATTTTACTGAAAAAATTCCTTATGCTTTTAATATTATAGCACTGTTTATGTTTTTTTTTTTTTGTGTGTGTGTGTGTGTGTGTGTGTACTTGCTGGATAATAAGGTTTAGGGCTTTAGGCTGATACAGCTTTCTACAGATTTAGCCTGTTTGAGAAATCGGATGTTTATGTTGGATCTTTGTTAACTTTAGCAGTTTAATCCTCCAACAAAGTTTATATGTACATAAATAACTCAAAAGATGTTGGTTAAGATGATGTTAATCTGATATAATGACATTTCTGTTGGTGGGCTTATCATAAATTATATATATATATATATATATATATATATGCACTTCCAGTCAAAGGTTTTTGAACACACAAGAATTAAAATTAAATTCTTTCCCAAAACAAGTAGTTTTCATAAAGCTAGTTGTGATGATGCCGAGAGCATACAAAGCTTATTATTTAAAAAATAAAATTGTGTTTTTGTCTGTTTAATACCTCTTTTGGTTAATGTCTTCATTATTATGGTAAAATAGTTAAACATAGTAAAAGTAAAGCTCTTCTGTGAGCAGGGGTGTACAAACTTTTATCTTAAGTAATAAAATTATCTGGAACCACATAAAAATTCACTTCTTTTCACTGGGATTTTATATTTATTTTTGTGTACTTCTTGTATATAGTAAGAAACATAAACATATTGACACATTTTACCAAGAAGATAACGCTTGTTTGTGGGGGGAAAAGAGTTTTTTCTAATGTTAATTTTATTTACTTTAGAATTTGTATTTAGACGAGTGCACTTGGTCATCCACTTTTTTAAAAAAATAAACATTTCTTAGACTTAGACCTGTTTCTTGCTTAAATTTTCTCACTCTAGGGTAATTAACTTCAACACATTTCTTAAAGGTCAACCAAAAATCTTAATACAAGTGTCTCAAAAAGATATAAAACTATTAATATCGGTTAGAGTTTAGGAGACGTTCACTTTTCTACACCTGAACAACACTTACTGCATATACTTTATTAGCTGGACATGCACATGTCTTGATGGTAGCTTAAGAGTTTCAGTGAAATTATCAACATGACTCGATGTTTTATTCTAACTTGCTCAAGAAATAGGATTGTTAAGAGGTTTAAAACGTAGCATTTGTAACTGTTCTATGATTGGATGAAGAGTAAATGATGCGTTTCGTCCTTTTTTTAGGGTTTGCCAGGTCCTGATGGGCCTCAGGGGAAGGACGGACCTCCAGGACAAGTCGTAAGTACCACTGTGTCAAAGCACCATTGAGTTTTATGGTTATTTAAGACAAACTTTATATAATAACATAAATACTCAGCTACAATTACAGCCTGCAGGAGAAGGTAAACATGGAAGTAAAACCCTGTGACATAGGGTTCTGCATAGAACATTTAAGGGTTCCCCCAGTGTGTGTGTAAAAGGCTTAAATTACATTTTTAAATTACTATTAAATAACATAACTTTAGATCTATAATGCAAAATCAAAATCATATACGCGTTATAATTGTTAGATTATTATGTATGTTCAGATATTTTTGGCAGCTAATTATTAGATTAACGAGTCATTTTATTCTAAATAAAAAATCAGATGAATAACTGATTTTAGTCTATTGTCACATGATGTAAATTTACAGTACATTAAAGTAAATTAACAGACCCTGTTACACCAAGGAGCCAAAATATTATGAACGCTCACAGATGAAGCAAATAACGTTGATTTCCCCACATCTCGATCCAATCGAGCTTTTTTCTTTTGGATGTGCTGGAACAAGATGTCCGATCCTCGGCAGCTTGCAGCTCTTAAAGGATCTGCTGCTAACGTCTTGGTGCCAGACACCACAGGGCATCTTCAGAGGTCTTGTAGCGTCCATGCCTCTGTGGGTTTTGGTGTTTTGGTTGCACACGGAGGACGAACAGCATATTAGGCAGATGGTCATAATGTTTTGGCTCATCAGTGTATCACAGTAGTCCCTGAATTGGTTCTGCAAAAAAAATCTAATTTGCACAATAGTAGATTAGCCAAAGTATATTCGATTAAATTTTTGCACTTCAACTAAGAGGCTAAAAGTAGCTAACGAAGTAAAAAAAATCTTGCCTCAAACTACATACAGTTCTTCATTGACGTCACGCAAACTTGTGGCTCGTGTACTTCAGAAATCTGTCCCTCACTCACTCATTCACTATTTACTACATAGACAGCTCTCTATAGAACACTATATTATTTAAGAATTGATGTAGAAATACAGATGTACTAGTGAGTGCTCCAGAAATACATTCTCGTGGCCCGCTATTAGATAAATCGCCCTATCCGGTGTCACCCAGATGAGGACGGGTTCCCTTCTGAGTCTGGTTCCTCTCCAGCTTTCTTCCTCATATCACCTCAGGGAGTTTTTCCTCATCACTGTCGCCTCTGGCATGCTGATTAGGGATAAATTTATAAATTTAATATTTATATCCTGACTTTATATATTTCTGTAAAGCTGCTTTGTGACAATGGCAATTGTTAAAAGCGCTATACAATTAAAATTCGATTGAAATGAATTGAATGAACAGAACGTGACGTTACAAATTAGCTAATGAACGAAGTATCACAAATGATTTTCTGTAATCACTAACACATTCCTGTTGGTTTTAGTGATCATTAAACATCTGTTACTTACATTTGCATGCAAAATCAGATCCTTTTGTATCCAGGCTGATAAGTCACGCTGAAAGAGTTGCCTTAACTTACAATTTATCCTGCATTAATTACCAAGAACAAACCATGAACTTCACCATTAATAAATCATTAGTAATGTAAACAAAGTAAGTTAACACATGTATTAAGTAATGTTTGTTTAAATGCTAATAAAAATTCACCTGCATTGACTGTTTATTCAATCCAAGACTAAAAATTCCCATAAATTAGCAGAAGTTAAATTACAGCATGTTGATAATTTACTGAACTGCAGGTTCAAACATTAAAACTAGTTTCAGCCTCAGTTCTGAATTTCTGAATTCTTCTCATTTACTTTTAGCATTTTTTAAAATTAATGAATACAAATGTTAGCTAATTTGTTCATATCATGATGTAATGCTGAAGTTCATGTTAACTAATGTAGTAAATAATCTTTAGTGCAGATTTAGTGTGTATGGGTTGTACAGTAGATTTATGGTGCACTGTGGGTAATAACATGGCGCACTTTATAGTAAACAAGGAACGAATTCAGACATGACATTGGACAACTGCAGCCACTTTGATCCTTAGTTGCTAGAGTTTTAAAGATCTTAAAGCCGGATAGATCGACATTATTTCTGAAATGTTTCTCAGATGAATATAAATAGTGAAGTGACGTTGTTGTCTACGTCTCATTTAAATAACAAAGCAACTTGGTGGTGGTGTTCAGCATGTGAGAACTTCCTTCCAGTCTCCTAATAAAGCTGCAAAAAAAAGTGCAAAAATATCATAGATCTAAAATAAACCGAGTTATCAGCTACATCTGTCATACAGGTCACATTCTGCAGAATGTATTGGCCCCCCTCTACCCTTTCCATCAATGAAGCCGATTCATTTTATTAATTATTAGATCAGTATACCTAATAAATCAGTCAATGTGTGTATGAAAATTTAAGAAAAGCCTAAAACCTATATTCTATAAATGTCCAAACTTTGAATTGGTACTGTGTATGCCATAATGATGCTTATTCTGGTGCAAGAACACAAAACATTTTCCCATTCGCATTTTATCAAAGACGAGGAAAGTGTCAGCATCATTTAACCTCCTGCAAAGCTAACTCAATGTTATTCAAAGTGGATCCCGAGGTCACTCTGTGTGTGTGTGTGTGTGTGTGTGTGTGTGTGTGTAGAGGAAAGTCAGACCTGAGATTTGTCCCCCTCACTCATAGCTCTTTTTTTTTTTTTTTTTTAACGAGCAGTCAGCTGATGAATTTGTTTAGTCGAATCCCTCTGGACGCCTGCACTCTTAATCCAGTCAGGAATGTGGAGCTCAGAAAGCTTAAGACGGCTTTAGAGAAGATGAAAACACAATATTAACCTGTGAGGTTATGCTGTATTCCCAACATTTCCAACTAGGAGGGAAAAAAAACAAGAAAACGCTTCCACAACTTGAAATTCCTACTTGGAAAGTGGAAAAAGTGGTGTCTTCTACCCCAAGATCAGGATATGACATCATATCAACATGGCTGCTCACACCGTAAAGTAGCATTTATCTACATTAAATGAGATTATAGTCGTATTTGCTTTATATTAATCAACATACAGTCACATTGTTTGGATAAACCTATAACATGAATATAATATGAACAGTCGGTTTTTTTGAAAAGACAAATACATCGTGAACGTTAAAGCTCATTCATATCACTAATGTTAGCTCACTAGTTTGTTGTTAGCAAAAGACAAGCTTTCATGGAGACATCCTTTTTTCCAAAATGACGTAATTCCGAGTTCAACTTCGGAGTTAAGTTGAACGCAGCATTAGTGTACACAAGCAGAATACCACCGACTGTTAGCATAGCACCAGAATGTAAATTAAACTAGTTTACTCCTTGCTCACACCACACAGTCAGATCAAACACAGCTGAATGTGTGTGCGCGCGCGTGTGCACGTGTGTGTGTGCGCGTGTGTGTGCGCTGATGCTAGCATGACCAAGAATGCATTAAAGACTATTTCATTTTAGATTTTTCTAATTTATATTTTTCCTCCCTTTATTAAAAATTGTTTGGCAAACCAACAGATATATCTTCATCATATTTGGGCAATGACATGTTTCCCAAATACACAACCAATCCTTACGGGCTTGCTTCACACATTCCTACCACCATATGAATCTCAAATAAACATTTTTTTGTGAAATTACAAAGTACATAGTATATCAACACAAGTTCCAGGCTGCTGCCACAATTCCACCTTTAAACTTTGGGAGCCGAGGTCTAGGGGACATAAAGACAAAATGATTCCGGTTGTCCAAGATGGCCGACCCCATAACGTTACAATGTTCAGCTACACAGTGATGTTTAGTTCATGCTTATAGATGACAGGATGTCCCTCTGTGAACTAAACCACAGATCAGCACGTGATCAGCAAGTGGTTTGAGATTTTGGGTGAAACAGTCTTCCATTACTTGTTAGATGCTTTTGGTCGTGTAGCTCCAGTGGAAAAACTAGAGAAGCAAACTTCAGACACCAAACATGTCTTTGCCTGATTGACGAAAGAGAAAAAAGGATGGGGGTGGGCGGGGGGGGGCATATGTGCACGGTGGTTATTGTACCATGGTGGTGCCTTTAGCCAAGCTGTAGTCTAATGTTTTATCTTTTTAGATGTCATTAGGCCACAGTTTGGGATGCTTTATATAGTCAACTAGGAAGTTTTTAAACTGTTTAAAAACTGACAATCCAATCTAGAAACCCTTCCATAATATTAGAGTGATGATGCTTGACTTGATTAGCTATCTGGTTCAGTTTATTTTTTTATTACAGGAAACCCTACTTCCAATTTCAGAGAAGCACCACACTCCCACAGGACAGCTTTATCTACGTGAACTTGCTAACCACATTTTTTTATACTAGAGACTCAATATTTTATCATAACGCTCACATGTATATGAATAGAACCAAAAGGAAAATGGACCTGACCTCATTTTAGACATTACACATTATGCATTAAGGTGAGGATTTTATCTTTAATGATATATTTGTGTTTTTGTAGGGCGATCAAGGACCTTCTGGACCACCTGGACCTCCTGTAAGTGCACCTCGAAACAATACAACCATGATGAATTTTCCTTATTAAATGTGTTTGTTTGGGATCTAGCAGGTGCTATAACTTGGCCATTTTCTGTGCTTTTATGAGCAGATCTGTTCCAGGGGTTAAAGTAAAGATTATAGCTAAGGCCTCGGTTTAGGAAACTATACACTATTGTAAAGATAAATACCTTTAACAACTCATGGCAAATACCTTCTCACTGTGTTTAACATCACCATTCTTACTTACTGTTTTATTACGTACTAAAACTGTAGCACAAAATACTCCACACATCATATGCAAATTAATTAAATTAGAGAATATGAAATATTAAGATATTAAAATACCAAATACTGTACATAAGACAAATTAGACAAAATACCTGTTTCTCTTAGGCTTATACAATGAACTATTTAGTGTATCTACATTGCATTGCCAGGGCCTCATTCCCAAAGCTGTACATTTCCCCAGGGCTTGATATTCCTGGGTTTCCATGGCCCTATATTGCTGAGGATTAATGTTCCCAGGGCCCTGTATTCACATGGTTGAATGGTCCCAGGCCCTATATTTACATGGAATAATGTTCCCAGGCCCTATACTACCAGGGATTAATGTCCCCAGGTATTAATCTTCCTGGGGCCTTATATTCCCAAGGCTTTATATTCACAGGGAGTTATATTCTGGGATGGAATAATGTTCCCAGGGCCCTATATTCCCCAGGACTAATATTCCCAGGGCCCTGTATTCCCCAGGACTAATGTTCCCAGGGCTCTGTATTCCCCAGGATTAGTATTCACAGGGCCCTGTATTCCCTAGGATTAGTATTTTGAGGGCCCTGTATTCCCCAGGGTTAATATTCCCAGAGTTATATATAAAATATTCCCTGTGTTCCCTTGGATTAATGTTCCCAGGGCCCTGTATTCCCCAGGATTAATGTTCCCAGGGCCCTGTATTCCCCAGGATTAATATTCCCCAGGATTAATGTTCCCAAGGTTCAATATTCCCGGTATTCCCAGGGCCAATGTGCTCGGTGCTGTAGGTTCCCAGAGGCCTATATTTCTAGGGCGCTATATCATCAGGACTCCATATTCCTTGAGCCCCATGTTCCTAGGACATTGCGTTTCCAGGATTATATGTTCCTTCAGCATAACACATTGTTTCATTATTATTATTTCCTTTATTTAATTTATCCCTCATTTATGATAATAACAATAATAATCTTTTATGCATTTCATTATTATTAAACTGGCTGATGTTCATTAGTTAATAACATCATAACCTGTGTGTGTGTCTCTTAGGGCAGAGGGAGACCTGGAGCTCCTGTAAGTACACTTGCCTGTTACTCCTGTCACTGATTATCAGTTCATACTATGAATGACACCGAAATGGCAAAATAGACTTAATAACCTGTGTGTGTGTGTGTGTGTGTGTGTGTGTGTGTGTCTGTCATCTCAGGGGCTGTCTGGAGCTAATGGATTACCTGGTGGTGTAGGACCTCAGGGACCCCCAGTGAGTCCTTTAATCTTCTTCAAACAGCAACACAGAGGGCAGGTGATGTCCAGGACAAGTCAGGGTTATAGAAAGAGGAATTAGAAAAGAGGAATGTTGGACTTGTAGATGGAAAAGATGGAAGATAGCATTTAGAAATATCTAATTGGATGTTATAAGAAGTGGTCCAAATGCTAAAACCTACAGGAATCATGTCTAAATGATCATGACGCTCATCACCTCAGTCACCTTTGTGGAGGTGTTCAGTGTCTCAGACAGACTTGCTGATGTGGTGTCTGACTCTGTATGACACACTTTTATCTATAAACATGGAGAAAGGGGAAAAAAACACAAACAATATCCATAAAAACAGTCATAGCTGCAGCTCTAAGCCGAATCAGCAGTTAGGAGGTGTGAAAGCAGAATTGTATGATGGACATGATTGGGATGATGATATAGCTTTAATCTGACGTGTATATTTCATTAAAATGAGCCAAATGGTGTGTTTTAAGAGTGTGTGATGATTTAGACCTGCATTTTACACAACACCAAAAACGAACGCTAGAAACTTTCACGAATTATTGGCTAGTTTAGCTACGTAGCTCCAAACTAAAGAAGCAAACTTTAAATGCAAAACCGTTTGGCTGATTGACTAGATGTAAGAATAAAATTTTTATCGTATTTTGCATATATTACATTCATTTTTGTGGCTGAACTGTTCCTTCAAAAGTTTCAGGATTGTGATTCTAATGTGTTATAGCTGTTTATTTTATCCTTTTTTAAGTTCTCTTTTTTTGCTGTTTACCATATTATTAAAAATTACTATTAATCAATTCTAAAAGTATAAAGTATGCTATGAAATAATTAAAATTTGGTGTTATTATTCATTGTAGTAATGATAAAGAGGAGAACTTTATGGACTTTTACACACTGGATTTTAGTGTTAGCTATTTAATATCTGTTCATCAACTTAGCTTTATTGATTAATATGCTTGCTGAAAGGCACTTAGCATCTCAAAGAAGGTTAGTCACTTCCTGTTAAATTTAATTATGACTTTGTCTGCCTCTCTTTAGGGACCAGAAGGTCTTCCAGGACTTCCAGGTCCTCCAGGTCCAGACGGGCCACCTGTAAGTACTCCACCTGACACCTAAACACAGGAACATCCATGAAATTTAGATTAATATTCACTTTTTATGCACAACTGAGATTATAGTGAATAAATGAATCCACCATATTCCTGATTAAGACTGCTAAAGACAACTGAAAATAGAGTAAAGGAAAAATTTGTCTAAATTAGACTGAGAGTTGACCTTCGATTAGTAACAGTGTGTTTTGTTCGGGTTTTTAAAAAGTGTAACGCGTCTTTGTCGTCTGTTTTTAGGGACTACCTGGAGCACTTCCTGAGGGAAATGGAGATTTACTGGTAAGTTCTATAAACTACACGATTCATGCTAAATGTATCATGTTGTGTTGAATTTATTTCAATATTATATAGTTTTAAAATATGTATCTTTGAATTACGTATTATAAATCTTAATCTAAACAGCACTATATTCTAAATTAACTATATGGGCTAAAAATGACTTTTAATTCTAAATAGACTAATAACTGTTAGTCTAAACAAACTAAAAAAAAAAATTAAAAAAAGACTAAGAAAAGAGAGTCTAAACAGACAAGTTAAAAAAAAATTGCTAGTCAAAATTGATGGAAAAATGAATAATCTAACCAGACTTAATTTATTACATGAACTAAATTAACTAAAATAAATATAAATAGACAAAATAAAATATTTTGTCTAAGCTGTCTAAAATTGTTAGTCCATTATCCTCTAAACATTTCATAATAGTAAGCAAGTTCATCATTTCCACGCTTGAAGTTTTCACATAAGCCTCGTTACTGCTTTTACTGGATTATTTTTCTATATTCCAAATTCCTAAAGTATATTTTTATAAAACAAATTAGCACATTGATGCACTTTAGAAATATCCATCATTTAAATAGTTAAATTATTGACCATTTTATCTGATTTATAGTCATTATAATCAACTGAATTTTGCTGTTACAATTTCAAACTTTCTGTTAAAAAAAAATTGTATAAACTTGCTAAAAGCGTCAATTTTCTTATTTCAGTGTCCCGCTCTCTGTCCATCGGGACCCCCAGGGCCTCCTGGAATGCCCGGTTTCAAGGTAACTGATCAGTTGCTACACATGATTATATTTGCTTTACTGAAAACTAATTCTCTGAAACTGGTTGCTGCTACTATTATTACTATTGCTATTAACGGGCTTTCTATAACCTTTTAGGGACACACAGGACACAAAGGAGACAAAGGAGAGCCAGGGAAAGATGGAGAGAAGGTAAGACTGGGGCATGATGGGATATTTATTCGGTCTTTCATTTGATATATTTGATTAGATGATGGAGTGATGGCTGTATATATTAGATGATACTGTATTTTATCACATCCTCTGTACTGACTGTGTGTGTTTGTTTAACTGTCTCTGCATTTTCGGTACAGGGTGAGCAAGGCCCACCCGGGCCCCCTGGAATCCCAGGAACTGTTGGCCTACAGGTGAGTGATCCATCCTATAGGTTCTGTGCACATATGATGCTCATTTCATTTCAGCTACAGATATTAATATTAGCCTAAAGTTCATGAGCTAATATTCTATTTCTATGGAAATGGTTCATCATTATACATGAAAAAGTATCAGCCATCTGTAAGTTATGTTTTTGTTTTGTTTTTTTGCATTAACATATATATGAAATGATCCTCAGTACACGTACATTAGCATGGTGCTATAACCTAACATGGGGAAATCAGCGCCACCATGGCAACAGCTAACAAATGTTGTTAAGGATGGATTTAGAGATACTCTCCAGGCTTTCACAAAGAAACTACAGCACCACTATTGGGACAAACACTACAGAATTTGAGCTGAAGTGCTGTTAATGTGCTATATACCACAGTGCTGTTGAATTCTCGAATCTGATTGGTCAGAAAGTGTTGATTATTTTTCTATAACAGCTCTGACAAAAGTACCAGCCGTAATTAAAATCACAGGCTCATACTAATGCGCTTATTCTAATGCGTTATCGTTTCTATAGTAACAGCTATAAATAGGTAGTTTGCTGTACGAGGATGTGTATTTAACATTTATGGAATGAGTCTCCAGTGTCAGCGGGAAAGTCTTCCAGACAGAGGAGTTTGCACTTTGCAGTTTTTCAGTAACACAACAAGCTGTGCGTTTTGTCTTATTAACTTCAAGAGAGAAAAAAAAAGAGGCTGGTGAGGGAATGACTGTTTATAGCTGGACAGGAACTAACTTTTCTCATGGACGTTTCTCAACATGAAATGTAACTATAAATGGTTAAAAAGCATGACATGTCATTCATTAATAAATTAAACAGCTGAATTATAAAATGTTGTATAAGAGGAATAAAACACTTCAGGACCTGCTGTTATAGAAAGAATAAAACGACGTCACGTCCAATGTATCAAGCCAACTGTTGATTATTTTTCTGTTACAGCATGCCCCGTTGTTTTCTATTCCTTACTTATACAATGAAGCATATGCTATTTTTCCTCTAAGAAAACAGAATTTTAAAAAAATTGAGAAACTTTCATTTTCTATTCAAAGAGAGAAGCACAGTGAGGAAATCTGTGTAGATTGGCTTTTAGCTGAAGTAAATTTTGGTGAAATAAAAATAAATACTGCATTCCAAGCACTGCAGTACATTGCAGACACTGTATTGAGGGATGTGGAGCTGAAATCACTGATTAATTCACCAGGTTTGTGGGGGATTTTTTTTCAGGGGCCTCGAGGTTTGAGAGGACTTCCAGGTCCAGTGGGAGCTGTTGGAGACAGAGTGAGTAATTTTACCTCTTCATCATTATCTTCAAGACAGCATAAATGATAATTATTCACATTTGGCTTTCTCTCATTTCCCTCCCTATCTGCAGGGTTTGCCAGGTTTCCGGGGCAAGCCTGGTATTCCTGGTGTCATTGGAAAAACAGTGAGTATCTCCATAACCTCGACATCTTAACTGTCCTCCAGATTATTCATTGATTATTCATTGATTGTAACGTGCACTCAAGGAACGAGTCTCAACAATAAAAGAGCTCTGTGTCTCTCATTTGATAATTCCAGGGTGACCCCGGAGAGAAAGGACCTGTGGGTTTTAAAGGACCTAAAGGAGAAATTGTGAGTGTGCATTTACGACATATACTACGATATTCACTTTAGAAGTAGGCTTCAAAGCATTACAGTTGTTTCATAAATGAATATCTGAACTTTAAGCACTACAGAGTTTTAGAGCAGAACCATAGACGCCTACACGCACCTGTAATAACACCTATATTGCGGCAGGCAATCCTTGTTATTTATATACGTACGCAACACGGAGCCACAATTTCAGCAGCAATGCAACGGCACGACAAGTGACATTTGATTCGAGACTTTATCACTTCTAAACAAATTAAGTATGATGCAGCAAAGCGACAAGTCCAAACGATCAGCTAAAACTCTGCCTCTTGACCAATCCTACGGCATGTGTGGTCCGACATTCCTTCGGTTCCTCAGTCACAACTTTAGTTCCTACCTCTGATTAGTTTACTGTTTGATGCACAAAAATGAAAAAAGAAAACCCTTAGAACCATGGTTCATCTTATCCTGTCATATTCGACCTCTCATTAAATGTGTATAGAGACATTACGTATAAAATTAAAGCTTGGAAGGAAGTAGCAGAAATGTGGTGAGTGTGTAAAGCTAGGATAGTCAGCTTAATTTGCTAATCTGCCAACGAAGCTAGTATGAAACCAAGCACATAACATGTAAATCAAACTTAAATACTGTTTAAATAAGATGGTGTGTATAAAACATATAGCACGCTGTAAAATGTACATTTTGGCTACTACTGTTTCTCACTGGACCTAAAAAAAAAAAAAAGGAGCACTGGAAAAGGCCACGCCCACAAGCAGCAACAGTAGCAGCCCCTACATGCAAATTGCTGATTGCTAGGCTAAACCTGCAAATGTATACAAGCAATAAAGTTGCCTGCATCCAGTTAAAAGCATTCTCTTGATTGCTTATGCCATGTCCCATTAACAGCCCTGATTAAAGAAAATCTAAGCAAATGTAAAGGGATAATATCGTTGTTTGCAAACATAAAGAAATGTCTACCATAGCAGCAATGTTTGTTTAGATTTGGTAGGAATGTGATGCATTATGGACGCTAGATAATAAACCTCAACATGATGCGCAATCATTTCAAAAGAAAATGAATCAACATAAAGGATGAAATCTCCATCCTCAAGCCGCACGTTTATGTCCTGTTGCATGAAAATGTTAAGTAATAACCCTGATATACTACTGGCATTAAATGATCTCTTCTCTACAGGGAAAAATAGGTCCTAAAGGTCTGCCCGGACCTCCAGGCCCCAAAGGAGAACCTGTAAGTGATGATAATTTTTATATCATTATAACAGAGTAGTATATGAGTGCGCGATATGATTTAACACACATCTCTCTAACAGGGCATGCCAGGCAGAGATGGCAAAGATGGAACTCAGGGATACGATGGTGAAAAAGTAAGCATGGTTTTGGAAATTCCTGAATGCAAAGTTTATTTTTTTTCTTCGTGAATACAGTCATAAGTAGTTTGGGTATCATACTGTGAACAACTTTTGCTAACTTTCCGTCAGGGTGATGCTGGGCGGCTGGGAGTTCCTGGAGAGAAAGGGCCTAACGGTTTACCTGTAAGTATTCAGCTTATTGAGACACGTCAGATATTAATATTAATATTATGACAAGATAAAATGTAAATTTTTGATGGTTTCATCTACACTACATTATTCACAGCAGTGTGTAAGTGTGTGTGGGTTTTTTTTTTCAGGGTTTGCCAGGAAAGGCTGGAGTAAAAGGTGCCAGAGGAGTTGTTGTGAGTAACAGTGCCATTTTTGCTGTACAATGAAATTGAGATAGGTTTAGAACAAGGTTTAGGGTATTTAAAAATAAATAAATAAATAAATAAATAACAGGTCCACAGGCGGTGTTTTTTGGGCTAGTTTAAAAATAGTCCACAACCTCCAAGATCTTATTTTAAAGAAAAAAATCAGAATTACATCTAACCAATTTCCAAAAACGTAGGCAAAGACAAACAAAGGGAAAGTGTAAGTGCAGAGAGTGCATCTATGATGTACAAAACCATTGTGTTGAAATGCGTGCGCACCATGGTGACATTGATTCCCATGCTAACACTGGAAAAACAAAATAAACAAAACAAAAAAAAAAGGAAAACAAATCCTCCTATTCCTATGGTCAAATATTTTTGGACTAGTTTCAGATCTTTTTGAGATGTAGGGTGGGAAAAGGGGAAAAGGGCAGATGTTTTTGCAGATATTATTAACACTTCTATGCCATGAGAACTGAGTGCCGCAAGTAGGAATGCTGTGATGCTTTAAAAAAATACAGCAAAATCTTCATGATTAATGCTTTACAGTGTCCATCTATGTGAGCGTTCATATTATTATTCTCATATTACTGAGAATAGTCTCAGCCTCAGCCATGCACTAGATATATTTCAGTTCCAGGACTGCATATTAAAGGCTTATATGTTTTTTAAAAAAATTCACATTTGGACAAGAAAATTAGCTATGGGTGACTTCGACCTTGTATTGGGAAGATAGATACACTCTTAAGAACTGCTTGGAAAAGATTTTATAGAATGACAAAGATCTCCACAGCTAGCTACGTCACTTATTTGAGTGTAAGCAATCGGAGATGTGAATACAAAATAGTGGCATATCACCATAATATGGTATCTATTATGTTACCTTATAACCAGATAAAATGTACCTTCGAATCTAACCAAATAATTGCCATTAAGTTAGATTTAAAACACCAATCCCTGCATTAAATTAACATTTAAACATCTAAATGCCACTGTGATCCATCAAGTTTCTTAAATCACTGTTTGCACTGACTTTTGCAGAATATTAGAGAATTTGGTAAACTTTCTAGCATTACAATTTTCAGAAATGAAAGATTCCACAGTTTAAGTACCTTCCATCGTGACCATCTGCCTGCAATTTATATGAGAGAAAACCTAAGAGTGTGTCAAACTCTTTCATCATGCAGGGTGATCAAGGAAAGATGGGAGAAGCAGGACCAGCTGGAGAGCCAGGTATTCCTGTATGTATCTGATTGGCGCTTGTAGACGAACACCTTAGGCATGGTTATGTTTAACTGATGAAACTAGAACAGCTATCTATTAAATGTGCTCTCTATTACAGGGACACTCTGAAGGCAAATTATTATTGTTAACGTAGTTTTCTTCCATTTCTTTTTTAAATTTAATTCTTTGGTAAGGTTTATGTAGTTAAGTTCTTTTATATAGTGCTGTTGTTGTTTTTGTAGTTTTGAAGTTATCTTGTACTACGTAGTTCTGCGTGTCTAATTATACAGTCATTGTTTTATATGTAATGTTTTAATATGGAGTTGTTTTACTTTGTAAATATTTTAGTACTTTTTTGTTTTACTGTGGAGTTATTTATGTTTTTCCATGTCATTTTGTAGTTAATTTTTAGTAGTTTTTTTAACATAGAGTTGATTTTATATGGTGAGTTTTACTGTAGTTATTTCAGTATTTTTACTATGTAGATATCTTCTAGTTATAGAATTTATGTAGTAATTTTTATATTTGTAGTTACGCATTTCAATATAGTTATTAGGGTGTGTTTTTACTATGGAGTTCTATCAGTATGTTTTACTACATAGTTACTACACTTATTTTTTTAATATGTAGTTACATTTTTCAATATCACTTAGTTCATTTTATATAGTTTATTTTCACTATATAGTTATGCTCTTTTTCTAATGTTATTTTTAATGCATAGTTAAATTTTTCAACATAGTTGTTTAGCTGAACTTATATAGTGTAACTATATATAATTATGTCTTAATTTGTAGTTATTTTATTTAATATGTAGTTAAGATTTTCAGTGAAGTTATTGAGTTGAATTTCTATAGTTATATTTTGTTTGTAATTACAGTATGTTTTACTGTGTACTTATTGAATATTATGTAGTTGTTCAGTTTTATATAGTTATTTTATATAGCTATGGAGTTTTATATAAAATTTCTTTTATTATGTAGTTATTTTTTTAAATATCTATTTTTTTTTCAATGTAGTTTTTACTATGTAGTTAGGGTTTATTATGTAGTCATGTCATTGTTTGACTATGGTGTTACTATGTTTTGTTTTGTTTTGAATATGTAGTTACTCATTTATACTATATGGTTTTTCTATGATTGCACTAATTCTTATTATGAGCTAGACGATAACATTGCGGTAGTAAGATAATGAAAAATACATTGTTTTAAATCCAAGAATGACTTTTTTCTTGCCTCCTCCAACAGGGTGAGATTGGCATTCCAGGAGAAAGAGGTGAAGCTGGACCCAGAGGCATCGCTGTAAGTACATGATAAAATAGTAAATAGTAAAATTGTATAGTAAAATATTACAATTGAAATGAATGTTTTAAGTACAAGGATCTTAACGTGACGTTAATTAAAAACAAGTCCCTTCGTACCTCTCTTGAAAGTGATGTATGTCTAGTTGAGTCATGTTTTCTGTGATTGCTCCCAAAACTTGTGCAATTTATTTAAATTGCAAATATCCCACAGTTAAATATAATTGTACAAAATATACACCTAAGTAGGCAATAAGTTTTGATATTAGCGTTTAGTTTTCTGTGTTATGAGGAATTGCCTAAAATAAACAAGAAAGGAATAATTACTTAAATTGTAATAATTACAATAAAAATGTTATGTTCAGTTAAATATATTTGCAGCTAAGAGGTGTACAATGTGTGTAGTGTCTATAGTATGCGTTATAAGTTTTCCTGTTACATTTTAGACAGTTTGACTGAAGCTATAATACTAAACAAAGATTTAATTTGGCCTTTCTGTCAAAGTCCATTTTCTGCTTCCTGAAAGACACAAACCACTGCATCACCTATTTTCTATTTCTTTGTCAGACTAAGTACAAGGATGCTACATCCTGATAGAAATTCTGAATCAGAAAACTACAAGGGCAAATTCTTTAAACCCTGATTCTAATTGTATCTCGTCTCCTGCGGCATGCTAAATTCTGTTCAGAAATTAGATGAATAGCAGCAGGCGGGAAGAACAAAGTTATTGCTCCAGCAGGGTCTCTGCTTATTTATCTGAATAAAACAATAGCTCATGATGGCTCATGAGTGGAGGTTCATACAGGTCAGGAGTTGCTAAGCAACAAAAGATTATAATAACTGTAATATCATGAAAAATGTTCAGAATGGCATTTACAGACATACGAGTGAACTGTAGAACAAATGATATGTTTCAAAGAGAGGGCAGGGTGACAAACCGTGAGAATTATGACTGAGCTGTGAGTCAGCTTTTACAAGTTCTCTCCCATTCTGCTTCAAATATTATGTTTACTGTGACTGTTATATGTAATTAATTGTTGTTGGAAAATCATGAAAAGGCCATGTAGTTCAGTGTTCCTCTGGTACGGTACTGAAATTAACCCTGTACACACTTTTTGTAGACACTATTTTTGTGTACACTTCTCATTCAGTTCTAACATTACAGCTTAGCGTATGTGTTTAACAGATGACCATTTTCTTTATTTTCATGTCAATGTAGCATGAGCAGAATTTACTCACAAAACCTTTTACTACAAATATTGCATACATTTAGTTTTCATCAAAAGAAGAAATGCATCCATAACTGAATAAATGTATTGTCTGGGGATGTATCGATACCGATCCTGGTCCAATAACGTGCTCATTTACTTGCTCCGTTACCATGTGACGTAAATCTAGTGTGCACTGTTACTCTAATGACCAGACGACACAGAATGACATGTAATGTATGGATGTAATTCATTATTAATGATGGCAATCGAAGCAAAGCAGACTACAAACTCTTTGCTCTGTGAAAAGACAATAGAACTACAGCACCTTCCTACAAGTAACCTGGAAAAAAAAAAAACCTGAGCGTACAGAGCATTATCAGCAAGCGTGGTCATTAAAAAGTGTGAAATGCTGTGACTTGTGCAGACACACGCACACACGAAAAGGTATTCGCAAGTGTGGAGCAGGATCAGCGAGCGTGCAGAGAAACTGTCACGTGTGAGAGAACTTCAATTCAGCGAGCACTGAGACACGTGCACTTCCTTTCCCCCTTCGCTCTTCGGCGTCTACACTTTGCTGCGCTAATTTTTATTGACCACGTACGCTGATACTGCTCAGGTCAGCCGATCTCACACTCCCTATTGTTTAAACAGCATGAGTTTTAAACATAAAACTCAGCACGAGGAGATCATTGCTAGCAGCACATGGCAGCAACCAACACAAACAGAGCTAAATGAAATGGTCCATAATGGTTCCGATTGATTACTACTCAGTAGATTAGTCATTTGAGTACTAAAATACTTGTATTTAGTCTGAAAAAATTTAGTATGGATTAATTCCTAGTATTGATGTTGGTTCTAAGATGCTAAGCTACATCAGTTCTGGTGTTGTTTACTTGCTCTTAGTGGCTATCGGTACGGCACTGGTTTCAGTTAGCAGTTCCTAATGCCAGCAGTTAGTTATTAGAGTAGGCTTGGCTATTTGAGTACTCATGCTGGTTAACCATTATGTTCTAATCTTATATAAAAAAAAAAGACCCTTGGAGATGGAGTTTTCATAAAAGAGAACAGGCCATGCCATGTAACTCATTCCTTTAGTACTTAATGTTTTTGATTCATATCTTGTGGTAATTTTGCAGGGAGGCATCGGCCTAATTGGAAATCCAGGACCTCAGGGAGTCAAAGGATTCCAGGTTAGCATCAAAACAATATTATACCAACTCAAAAAACAGAAAAGAATATTAATTTTATAAACAACTATAATTTAGTCAAGCAGTCAATTAATACACAGTGCATAGAACAAGAAGATAAAGATTTTAACCCTTCACAAGTTGCAACATTTTAGAGTTTAAAATACAGTCCAAAATATTTCTCGTAAAGTTAGCATACACATTAATTCGTCTGTGTGTGTCCTCAGAGTTAGCATGCGTTCAGAAATGAATTCAATGTCGTTATAATAACAGTACTGTGTTGTGAATAACAGGGAATTAAAGGTGATATTGGAGATCCCGGTCTTCCGGGCCCAACTGGACTCAGAGGAGACTTTGGAGACAGGGTAAGTGAAGATGCATAACGCACAAAAACAGAAAAACACATTTTATCTAATGTCATATAATATTTTATATAATCAGACATTACTCTTGGAACATTTTGGTGAAATGAAATGGGTCAATTTTTGTAAAAAATTTTCGAGAGCTTTTAGAAATGTTATAGGTCAAAAAACTTTAAAATGGCGATTTAAATTTCTCAGCACAGCTGTGCCTGAGAAAGTCTGAGAAGTCAAGAAATAAGTGACTGAGAAGTCAAGAAAGTCTAAAAAAGTCAAGAAATAAATGCGTATTATGACTATTTCTATATCCAACATGTAATTTAAGAATCAGTTTTAACTTAATGTAGCTCTTGATCTGATTAATCATTTAAGATTTGAGTTGTGAATCTATAAAAGAACTTACACATCACATATTCCCATCCCAAGTTGTTTATCTTTCCCTGACACTGTGCATGCATAGTATGAGCTTTAGCTTCTAACTGGACACATACAAGGTGACCAGCAGTGTAGGAGTGTGTAACAAGGTGCTTATGGAGTCCATTTCCAGTTATGGACTGCAGTCAGCACTTGTATCCTACATGGATATGAAGATCCGTAAAGTATCGTACATGAATAAAACATCCATATAGTGTACATTTGTGTGGAATATATTAAGGAGGAAGGAGGAATTCCAGCTGTACTCTTATCCCTGACTTTATCTCTTGCATGACTCTATAGTTATTATACTCAAATGAATCTAATCTAATTAATCTGATAACTGCTGAAGGAATTATATAGAGATATGACTGCTTTAAAAACCATACAGCATGCCGTCCCAAACATATATAACCAAAAAATAATTTTCTTCACACTTTTCTTCATGAAAACGCACATACACATTGAATAAACCAGCACAGGAGGACACCGTGTCTCTAAACCGGGTTGAACTGTGCCATGTTTTCATAAAAATTTTAGACGAGACATCTAACAAAGGCAGCTCCTGTTCAGCTGCTGTGCAGGGAGCGGGGAAAATAACAAAGCCTGGCCTTATAGAGCGCCACAGCCTGGAGACACACACACACACACACACACACAAATACACAAATATGAATTAATCCATTTGCCTCTCTTTGATTCGATCACTCTCTCACAGGGACCAACAGGAGCTTCAGGACCAAAAGGCGACATTGTAAGAATTTTTCTCCTTAATTTTGCGCTTTCTTTTTTTTTTCTTTTTTCTTTTCAACAGTGCATCTGTGTCACCTTATATATTTGGTTCGTGTGTGTGTGTGTGTGTGTGTGTTATGCACGTGCCACCTGCCTGCCTTTTTTGTTTTGTTTAGGGAATGGCTGGAAGTGACGGCTTGCCTGGAGAGAACGGAGAAACAGTATGTATAAAAAAAATACACATATATATATATATAAAAATAGATGGAGAGAGGAAAGGAAAATAGGAAGGAAATAAGATGGAAAGGAAGGGAAAGGAAAGGAA
>CM075018.1:2129910-2167633 GCA_037576675.1 Pangasius sanitwongsei | reverse complement strand
TATATATATAAAAAGAGATGGAGAGAGGGAGGGAGAGAGGGAGAGAGAGAGAGAGGGAGGGAGAGAGAGAGAGATGCTTGGGTATAAAATACACTAGTTTAAAATGAACATCTTTTCCTTTCAGGGTCCGTTCGGTCCTTCTGGCCAAAAAGGAGAGGTGAGTATGAATTCATATAAGTTTATTAATGATGGATGTGATGGAATATTATGATAAAGAAAAAAAATACCTCAGCACGGTTGAATCCTCGAATCTGATGGATCAGAAGGTGTGGATTCATTTTATATAACCGCGCGGCTCGGAAAATAAACGAAAGGTTTATATTAATGCGCTCATTCTAATACGTTATCGTTTCTATAGTAACAGCTCATATACGGTGGATGCTCATATAATATCTCACATGATCTAATAATAAACGTATTTTTAAAAAAAAAAAAACATGCTGCTGTTTAATAAAGTAAAACATGTAATTGTTGACTTGGTGAAGTTTATTTTGTTAGGAGATGTTTATTTAACATTTATGGAAGGAGTCTCCAGTGTCAGCGCTTTGTGACGGTCACAGCGCTTTGTAAATTTTCCTGATCCAGGAAAGTCTTCAGGACAGAGGAGTTCACTCTTTCTGGTTTCTTAGTAAAAATGACAAGATACGTTTTTTTGTCGAGAGAGAAGAAAAGAGAAGCTTTGAGGGACCGACTGTTTATAGCTTCAGTGAAACGAGGAATTAATTTGTCTCACAGATGGTCCAGAATTACATGTAAATATAAACAGTAAAAAAGTTCAATATGTCCCTAATTAATTAATTATTGTAATGTTGGTAAAATCGCTGTAGTATAAGCGGAATAACACACTCCAGACCACACCGTGAAATTTAGACAAAGTAAAACTGTCTAAATATATAAGCTTATAAATAATTTATGCATGCTTCCATTTATTTATTCATTCATTTATTTATAGAATCTAATTGTGTTTATATTTAGAATGTAAAAGTCATTGAATGTATGTAAAATGCCTTATAAAATGATTACGCTCATTAAAACTATTTTGTTCCTAAATTGAATGCTTAACTGTAATAAATTATCATTTTAGTATTAATAAAAAATAAATAATGATGATCAGTTTAGTTATTAATAAACAGCCCTAATTCTTTTTAATGAATTAAAAAGAACAAAATGTTCTTTGGACTTTACAGGAACAATATGATTATAATAATTAATTAGTTAATAATAATAATCATCATCATTACGCGATCTGACACTCACACTATATAGACTATATAATGAATGATTACTATTTTTTTTTAAAAGTCATTTTTATTTTATATTTTAGCCCGGGAAACGTGGCGAGCTGGGTCCTAAAGGAATAACAGGGCCACAGGGGGAGACCGGAGCAAGAGGGCTACCTGGAAAACCTGGTTTGATGGGCTTCCATGGAGAACCGGGCCCTCCTGGTGTCGCCGGAAAGGCTGGTGTTCATGTAAGTAGCTAATCAAGCTCTAATTTTTTTTTATTACATTAATTACACTTTTAATGTAGATCTGCATTAACGTTTCTTAACATAGCTTGCAATGCTATAGAAGTTCTACTGGGAATATTTCTTTTAACGGTGTTTCTTTTAGGGAAATCTGGCCAGCGAGCAACATATCAGAGAACTGTGTGGCTCAATGATCGATGGTGAGATGGAAATTATATACGATACTCTCTAATACCATTGACTAGCATGTTGATTAAAAGCTAGCTTTAGCATGTTCTACTCGACTGAAACTTAATACGTAAGATAGTACGCAATAGTGTCCACTAGGAATAACTAACTTTAGGAATAGTGTGAGCTAGCTAATATGCTAGTAATGCTGTCAAACCTGCCATCTCAGACCAGATTGCCCAGCTGGCTGCTCACCTGAGGAGACCGTTATCTCCGGGAGCTGTGGGGCGACCGGGTCCGGCTGGACTTCCTGGAAAACAAGGAGAAGCAGGAGCGATGGGACTTCCTGGAGCTCGTGGTCCCCCAGGATACAGAGGACTTCCAGGAGATCTCGGAGATCCTGGTCCTAGAGGTGAGGAGAAAGAAGAGCGTTTATTTCATGTATTCTGTATTGACGGAAATGCACAAAGTCCCTTTTAAAAAATTCAATTTTAAGCGATTTACAGAACTGATGAGACACTGTTCATGTTATGATCAAATTCTTGTAGGTGATTCCGGCGAACAGGGTGATAAGGGACCTGTTGGAAAAGCCATTGACGGGCCAGTTGGAGACCAAGGAGAACCAGGTAGGACTGATATTGTGTCAACATTAAACACAATAATTTCCAAACAATTTGTCTTTCCAGACCAGGAGGAAATGCTCAAATGTTTGCAAATTAGGCTTATAATCCATACTGACTGTATTTAGCGGTCTTTCTAATAAATCAAGTTGTACTTTAGTTGTACATTAGTGTTAACCCTGCTGCTCCTCTTAACCGTAACCATCACAACCTTTAGTTTTGCAGTGGCATTTAACAAAATTTACATTCTCCTTTAAAACGAGCTGAATTACAGAAGACATGTTCTTCCTTTCATTGTCTTTTCTTCTTTCTGTCTTGCCTTCATGTCTTCTTTCTTTCTTGACCTTCTTTCTGTCTTACCTTCATTTCTTCTCTTTCTTGCCTTCATGTCTTCTTTGTTTCTTTCTTTCTTTGTATTGCCTTCTTTTTGCCTTGATTTTTTTGTCGCCTTCATGCCTTCTATCCTACTTGTCTTCTTTCTCTCTTACCTCTGTGCCTTCTGCCTGTCTTGTCTTCATGCCTTCTGTCTTTTCATTGTTTATTTTTCTTTCTTTCTTGCCTTCTTTCTGTCTTGAACTCTTTGCCTTTCTTTCGTTTACCTTCCTTTTTATTTCTTCCTCACCATCACCATGTAGCCACTTCCATTCTTTCTTTCTTCCCTTGAAATTACCCCCAAGTTAGCTCTCCACAAGACAATATAAAAATGGTACTAAAAAATAATTTGGAACTTAAAAACAAATAAAAAACATTACTCTACAAAGCCAGTTACTCAATTAAATAATGGATCACAGAGCTGTGTATAGAATATTATCATCAGTTACCTAGGTCTGACGATCCAATCTCACATCATATTTAACAACTGAATTAGTGAAAGGTTTAACCATTCTGATCACCACCTTGCTGTCACATATACAGTACATCATCAATGTGTTTTCTTTCTTCAGAAAAAATACTCACCCTCTGTCTGCCTTACAGGTCTCCAAGGAGTACACGGCATTGTTAAAGATGGACGTGATGGCGCACCTGGAGATCCAGGTGAGCCTGGAGAACCGGGCAGGGTGGGCAGAACGGGGCATCAAGGACCTCCAGGAATCTGCGACACAACAGCCTGCCAGGGCGCAGCGCCTCATGGGAAATCATCCAACCCTAAAAACCATTAAACATCGACGCCTTCGTCTTTTAAAAACACACCTGCACCCCAAGGAACCAAGAACAAGCAAGATATTTAAAAAAAAAAAGATTTGGGGGAGGGGTGAGAAATCAAAAATGAAGGAGCATCTTTGGAGTGTTTTAAAGAACTGCAAATGTTGAATAGGATGAACAGGAACAGGCGAGATGAGAGACTTCAAGCCGAGACTTGACCAATGAAAATCTAAAAAAAGCAAGAGCTTGAAGTACCAATTTGTGTAGATGTGTAAAAAAAGAAAAAAAAGAAAAAACAAAATTACTGAAATGGTGAAAACTGGTCAGAGTTACTCTTTTCTACAGTGTCTGTTAGCATAAAATCTCTATGTACAGAATCCTGTAAAGCAACAACTGTGACTTTCTTGACTGTAATGAAAAAAAAAAAGCACACAGAAAAGAGAGAAGCTTTGTACATCGTGGTTCTTTTGGACTGGAAAGAACAAATTTATCCTCAAAATCTGTCAGAGAAAACGAGAACGCATCAGCTCTGATACCGGAGCATCCCTCAGTATGTTGAATAATTTTGTATATTACTGCACAAATAGTCTTTTCCAAGTTTTCAGTATGTTTTTTAAGTCAATTGTCAATCTTTTTGTATTGTTTCAGCTATTTTTTTTTTTCATTTAAAACAATTTATGTTTGAAAACAAATCCCAATTTGACATAAAATAAAAACAACCCTGAAAGCATCAAGCAACATCGGATGCTTGACGAACTGTTACTGTATGATTAAAATCTGCGGGAGTTTTCCCTTGTCTGAAATTTCCAACACATCCCACTATGTACTGGTGCTGTAAACTATTAAATATCCATGACTTTAAATACTATTTATTATGTGTGGGTGACTGTTGTATGTACAGTGAGACTCTACAGCACCGTGTTGTAAGAAATAAATACTGAATAAAGCCACTTTTCAGTAAAAACGTCACTCTTCTCTTAGACGTCTAGTCTATTAGCATTCACGTGGAGAGAAAAAAAAAATGCATAATACATAACCATTTATTCAAACAAAAGAAGTTACAGTACAGTGAAGTTTTTTTTTTTTTCTTTTGTAATAATGTGTATTTATAAATATTTGCACTGAAATACAAGCTGCTGGTTAAATCCTGCAAACAGGAATCTTCATTAAAACCTTAATAATAAACAAATAAACAAATTATATAGTTAGAAAACTTAACTATATGACAAAGCTTTCAACTTAAATTGTGCTGCGGAATTGTTTTACGGAAAAACGGCGCCATCTATGGTTTGATATTTGCACAGGAGCTTATAAAGGTATACTATAAACACGCACAATTGTCAGGTTTTATAAAAACGACTGTAGGCAGAACCTGATCTAATCTGTAGCTGAGAAGAAAGATACAACCAATGTTATGAGTAAGTTATGGGCTAAACTAAACTATATATGTGACAGCATGAATATAAGAATATAAGAATATAAAATGCACGTTTGATCAGGAAAATATGAAATGTACATTAGGAGAGCAAAGGTTTTCATTTCTCCTACCTTTTTTTTTTTTTTTTTTTTACACAATGTAGACTCTAATGTAGCCAATTATCTTCTTATATAAAAAATAAATTAAACAATAAATCAAAGAGTGTATCATCAATAAATAAATAAATAAATAAATGAATACACAAATAAATAAAAGGTCAAACTGTAAGTGTAAGTATTAATTAAAGCAAAATGAAAAGGATTATAGCCATGACTAATGGAAAATTTGTTCTAATGCAAGATCTGACTATAGCTATCCAGGTGTACGGAGATAAGTCACTCGTTCGGTGCTGAGTTTTCACACTCGGTGGCATCATTAGCACAGCTCGGCTTGATCCGAACGCCGGTTTTCCCGCAGAACGTGTTTTGAAAGCCCTGAAGCAGAAGAGCACATCAAAAAAAAATCTTTCAATCCATCAAAATATATAGAGAAATATATTAAAATACTGGACTGTATAAACACTCAACATCCACTTTATTAGGAACACCTGTACCTGCAATTATCCCATCAGCCAATCATGTGTCTTCAGTAATGTTCTCATCAAACATCAGAATGGGGGGGGGGGGGATCTCAGTGGTTTTTTTTTTTAAGAAACTGCTGATCTGGAATTTTCACACACAAGAACAGCATTTCTGCAGGTCTGAAATGCCATGCTGATAAGAGAGGTCAAAGGAGAATGACCAGACTGGCTCCAAGATACAGCATCTCAAATAACCACTCTTTACAACCGTGGTGAGCAGAAAAGCATCTCAGATCTTAAGCCGGATGAGCTACAACAGCAGAAGACCACAACTGGTTATGCTCCTGTCAAACCAAGCACAGGAATCTGAAGCTACAGTACAGTGGACGCAAGGATGGACAGTTACCTACAATCTTTTTCCAATTCAATCCCATTTTTTTCTTCATTCTGATGTTTGATGTGAACCTTAACTGAAGCTCTTGACCTGTATCTGCATGATTTTACACACTGTGCTGATGCCACATGATTTGCTGACTGGATAACTGCATGAATAATACAATGCTATGAGTGTGCATATATTGTATATACTGTGTGTACTATAGTGTAACATAACCACACTATGCGTAGTGGTTTGTGTAATCATTTGTATAAGACAGAATAAGGAATTGATTTGCTGTAATGTAGACCCTGGACCTGTTTTAGGGAGTCTCCGTAGACCTCTCTGATATATTTGAGATAGGCGGTTGTCCACTGAAGAGTTGTAGCTTTGTCAGTCTCAGCGTAGCAGAACGGCACCAACATGTTCAGCTCGTCGCAACACAGCCGAATTCTCCTCCTGAAAATCAGTACAGCGTCTTAGTCCTGAAAAGTTCAGAAACTGATCCAAATGACTAAGTATATCTCACAACATAATATTTGCCTTTTTGTTGCCCTTTTTGTTGGCTTTTTTCGGATAGGACCGGATACCTCTGCATTAAACAGCAGCCCTACCTGCGGTCTCTCTCCTTGAGGTTGTGTCTCTCTTTACGCTGATTAATCTCTAAAGGAGGTCGGGTTCTTCGACCTGGTTTACGTCCGGGCATAATGCAAACTGGTTTCCATTTTCCTGAGCCCTGCATTATATTGGGGTCCTGGGCTTGCAAAGTTTGGGCTCCACGCGTCCTGGCTCGCTTCACAGCTTTTCGCATTACATCATCTTTTATAACGAGAGAAATTTGACAAAGAAATGGAAGAAAGAGAAACAAAATTAGATTATACTCCTGCAGGCTCACAAAGAAACCCTAATCAAAGTGTTCGTATATCATACGACAGCGAGGTACATGTACATAAGGAAGTTTTTTTTTGGATATTCAGGAAGTTTCCAGAGTAATAAGTAGGAAAATAGTGAAGTAGTAAAATATCACAGCACTACATCTCTGAAATATTGAAAAAACATATACATAATTATTTTGTATGTGGAAAGCTAATGAAACCCTTAAATTAAATTAAAAAAATGGATGAAAATAACTCCCTGAAACTAAAGAACAAATTATCCGCTTTCTTAACTTTATCATATCCTTTATTACTTCAGAATTATTTTCAGTTACCCCGGAGAAATGTTTCCTTGTCACTGAATTGTAGCTGGATTTTACTTTTCTTAAGCACCAAGCTATAAAGGTGAAAAAGTTCTTGTACATCAGTTGCCATTTCTAATTATCCTATCCACCTTATTCCTGCGATTCCTTGTGTGAATTTTGGACTTCCGAGTTACCTGTTGGTCACTGGCGAAGTTATCAAAATGCTAAAGGTATTAATCATTTGGTGTGGGAGCACAACCTTTTCACAGCTCAGGCTTGATGACGTAATCACAAGGAGGATGACGTGAAGATAAACTACAGCAGTATATTTAGGTACTTCATTTATTCTGCTGCTTCAGACATTTAAAACGAATGTAAATGTCATCAGTATGCAGTACACACACAACTGGTTTGTCCGTTTATTTGTATCTATCTGTAGACTGCAAATAAAATCTTAAGCAAAGATGTGTTTAAATACCCTAAACAAAGTAACTCATTCTGCACATACGGCATTTTCTTTACATTGAAAGCTCAAGAAACATCACATTAACATCAAGTTAAAGCCCCTTGTAGCCTGGACACAGCTAGAACGTAGTTGCTTTTGTGTTTGCATCAAAATTAAGGCGATATATACTTGCTACTCTTTGCAGTTTTTTTTTCCTTTATAACTTTGATTTCAAACGTTTTTTCATGTTGAACAGCAGAAACATTGTTTATTTTATTATCTAAACTGATTTTATACTACAGTGCAGCTCATTTCTCCAAAAAAGTACACGTGTGGAGCTAAACGGCACCCACTTTCCACGTTGATGACCTGCTCCTCATTAGTTGTGTCAGTGTATATGATACACGGTGATCTCGGCACAGAGTCAGCAGTCTTACTGACGCTGAGGTTCTTGGACGCGATGCATTCAGGGTGTTTGCTGCCCTCCAACAGCTGAGAGAAGTGTCCGAGCCCCTACAACAAAATTACACAGACTTAATGAAGTAAAAATAGCGACTTTTGTTCAAATCGATGCAAAACACACAAGGTACAAGGTATACGGATACCCATGCATGATGTAACTGAGTGCAGATGATTTTTTTTTTTACTGAAATTTCAAGACCGTATGTTAGTTTGCAGCCTAAATTGCCAAATAACAATCAGATGGGGGGCAACTGGATACTTCTGGAGATGTAGTTTGGAAATTAGCATTGGCACAATACACTGGCATGATGGTATACCATAAAAATGTTACACCATTAATGCCAAGGGATGGGCAATATGACAAAAAAATTTTCTTATCATGGTTCTTTGGCACTGGAAAACTTTCCATTGACCACCAGTACCAATCAGTCCAGGTTTTCAGTATCTGTTCAGGATTTTTTTTTTTTATTATTCTCATTAATCACAATATATGCCATGTGACGACTCAAATAGGTGGCAAATGATCTAAAACCCCAGGTTCTGTTAGTCCTTGTTTGGGCTGTTTTTTGAATGTGTATCATATAGTTTTGGTTAAAAAAAAAATAAATAAAACTTCAGTGTATACTGTGAGTAAGAATAGAGTCGGTTTTGTGTTTTGTATCATAGACAGAGACTCTATGCTTGTTATACTGTAAATTTTCCACACCTACATACAGTCCATACAAGTATAAAATAAGTATCATTCACTCTTAATACCAGACCCACTTGATTCCCTGTGTATGGATGAGTGCACTCTACTGCAGCGGTCCTCTCTGCTTTGGGCCACTTTTCTGGCTGTGAATGCATTGCGATACCTGGCATATCCGTAGAGTTGTGAAGCATCGACAAGAATCTGCGAAGAAAAGAATTTCACTGAGACAAATATGACAACCTACTTTTCACCCCAGAATGACCCGTTAGAGAGAGAAGAGGCAGAGCTGTAGTGCTGTAGAAATGCCATGTGTTCTGGATATTAAGGAAATTTCTCTAATTACATACTAATTTATTGAGCGTCGGCTTGTTCGAATGATTTTTCTGATTTCCATGTGCACTTAGCAAAGCTTTATTTACCTTTTTCCATCACTGTATTCCTGACAAAGGAAAGAAAATAATTCACAAGGACATTTTCAGCCCTACATGCCCCTAAGTTAGCTAAATTTTCTTTCGGTTCATTTGATTGAAGTGTGAAACTCAACCAAACTAAACAGTAAACGAACTAAAAAATATCTATTTTGCTCTGATTTGAAGTCAGCAAACAGATTAATAGGTGCAAAAATGCCCTAAGGGTAACCTAGTGAGCTAAAAATGGTAACAAAAACCTGAACCAAAAAAAGTAATGGCTGTCCTCTGTGACCTCCAATTCCAGACTCACGCACCATCAGGAGGATTCGAGAGCATAGAGAAGCTCAATGTCTACAAATGAAGAGTTTGGTTCCAAAACGCAATAAACGCCTTTTTTTTTTTTTTTTAAAAACTGAGTTCTCGCCAAAATCAGTATTGTATCTGGTTGATATTGAAAAGACAATTTTTAATTTTATGCAAAATGCGATATCCACCGTGTTATTCTGTCATGTTTTCTCCCTATCTTTCCAAACCGTGACAAACGCCAGTCTCCCTTCTCTGCAGAATGCGATACATCCGCTCAACCAATCACAGCGCACCATTCCACGCACCCAGCATCCTAGTTTTCCTCATCTACTTTGTACTTTGTGATCAACAAACAAACAAACAAAAAAAATGAATAATTTTGACGGCATTGATGAACCTGTGGTGGTTTCTGTGGTGGGGAAGAAACGTAAGCCATCGAAATCTAATCATTTACGTGAGGAGATTAAGAAGATGAGGCACTCGGGAGGAGGAAAAATGCTGGCTGTTGCTTGTTCTCACACAACAGCAACAAACTTCTGTCACTCTGACACACTGACCCCAGGGGATCTTTTGAAAAACTTTCAAAAATGTTTTTGTTAATATAGCGTATAGCACTAGTCAACTAAATGAATGTAACATGGCAAAGATGAATGCACTTTTGGAAGTTGAATGTAAGGGAAATGTCATTTTGGAATTTCTGTGGTCTAATGTGATATTGTTGTCTAATGTTCTTGTTCATGATGAAATTTTCTTTTATTGTTGTAATTAATTTGGTGTTTGTAATTAATTTATAGCATTAACAAGATGACCCGTTGAATTCATTTTGGGAGCGATGACTGATTGAATGTATTTTTGGTCCAGTGCCTGTATATAAGATTAGTATTGACCAAGTTCAGAGGCTGTCATATGTGGATCGACTTACTTTGTTGTGTATTTTTAACAGTTTCAATATGAAAAATAATTTTTATTTTGATTCAGTGGATTTATTGCATTCTGAAAAAAAAAAAAAAAACGTCATGTATTTATTGCATTTTGGGGAAAAAATAATCAGTTTTTATAATAAATCTTTGAAAATCAAAATCTGGGTTTGAATTTTTAATTTTATTATAACCTAAAGATGCTATGTGAATGTTTGAAACAGAAAATAGTGGTTTTCATCTTGCCACTTTCTTGGTAAAGAAAACATTTTTACTCAAATTAATCAAAATGGATTTATAGCGTTTTGGAACCAAACTCTTCAAATTTTACTTAGATTAATCATTGCTAAAATGGAGATAATATTTTTAACTAAATGTTACAGCTCTATTGCCAGAAAATCTAAACAGAGCATTGGTAAAATGTTATAAATAAACATCAGGGAACATTACGTATTCAGTACTGCAGCCTGTGACTCTTGTTTCTTGGTTAAATCTTGGTTAGAGTCGCAGTTGAACCTCTTCTCCAAGCGAACCCGTGCAGGTGGGTTGGGTCTCGAACCTAGAGGAAGGACCCTTCGGTGATCATTTCTGTCTCTCGCCGCCTCCATGACGCATCTCATCTTCGCCAGCACAGAGCTGGGAACCTCGCCGTTGCCGGTTGGCGTGCTCTCTCCTAAACTACTTATGCTACTCGGATCACTGTAAAGAAGCATTTTGACTTCCTGACTATCTTCGGATCCGTGGTTACTAGGCACTAAACCAAATTGCACATCTGTGGGCACAGAGGATGAAGAAGACGCATCTGGTTGACACGCAGGTGACGTGTACGGAGACGGACACACCTTGCAGCTGTTTTCACTCTCCCGGTCTGTAGAAGATGGCGGATTTAACCTGACGTCTTCAGCGCCATCCTGAGCTTCCATATGGGATTGAATGAGGTGTTGAAGGTGTGTGTATTCAACCTCCGTCATTTCCATAAGGTTAAACTCGGAGCTGACCATCTGACCTTGATCGTATCCCTTCTGACTGACGATCACGTTCACAGGCTCGGATACGTACTGACCCGAAGGAGGCGTCACGTACGATGTCTTGCATGCTACTGACGTGGTCATTCTCTAAAAAAATAAAAATAAAAAAGGAGAAGAATGTTAGTAAGCTGGTTTTTAAACACACTAATAGAACATGTATTTATGTATTTTGTAGTTTCTTTGTCAAAGAGTAATAAAAAAATCCTGGGAGATACAATTCACAAAATCCAAACTAAGTACAGTACATGAATTGTCTGTATGGAATTATGTTATTTGCATCCAAACGAACTATGAAATCATACTAAATTATTTCTAGAACAGAATTTACCCCTGAAACTTAAATCTGATCAAGGATTAAATCTGACATCTGGTTAAAATTATAATCGGACATTTCAGATTATTCAGATTTACTGAAGCAGATGTACTGAACTTCTTTTTATAATTATTATAAAATTGAGTTCAATTGAACTACTAAATCTTATTAAATAACAAGTATTACTGTATTCCGACTGTTGTGCCTTTTTAAAGATTAAATCTGATCTAGATAAAATTAAATCTAAATAATCAGACTTTTTAGATCCAAATCTGAAGCAGCTCATAGACTGAATTTATGGGATTAAAATTGTGGGGTTTTCTTACAAAACTGACAAATGTACTAATTCTTTTAAATTCCCGCTATTTCAATAAATGATTTCAATAACATTTTTATTCAATAAAATGTTTTATTGTTTTAAATCTGACAAAATTATAATCGAAATGTTCAGATTTGGATTTGAAGCAACTCGTTTCAAATTGTATTAGAATTATTTAAGGATTAAAATTGTGGTATTTTTTACAATAAAACCCAAAATATTTCCTTTAGATGACTGTTACTTAAATAAATGATTTCTATAAGATATGTTAATGTTGTTGCTTGTTTAATTGAAGAATTTTTAATTGAAGAGTGAAACTGTTAGACGTTTTTTTTTTCTGTCACAAAAAGTAGTTAGCATGTTGCTAAAACTGAAATTGGTCTCGCGCAGGCTGACAGGTTTCCCGCTCTGAGAGTGACACGGAGTCTCGCGCATGAAACGTCATTACAGGCTTAACTCAAAAAAGCTAACGTTATTTAATCCGGTTTCTGTCGCAAATCATTTATACACCATCTTATAGTGAGAAACTTTTTACCACTTGGTTCAATCATTTCAACTTGTCTCATAGTTTGTCCACTTTAATACGACAATATTCCTTTTAAATAAAAATTAACCCAACCCTAGTGTTATGTAGCGATGGTTCTAGCATTGTAGCTAGCTTAGCTACGTTTTTTAAGCTACGTTTGGTGACGAGAAAACACATTTTTCTCGTTTAAAAGAAAAACAAACCTGAACGGTTGGTGAGTCTCGAGCAGTTTCGAACGAATTCACGATAATATCAATATGAGAAGTTTCATTAACGGCCGTCGCTCATTTTCTGTCACGAGCTGTCATATTAAACGCAATTGTGTGACGTCAGGCGCGGGCTCGCCAGACCAGGTTGCCAGATCTTTTTAAATCCTGCCTTGATAATTGTCAACACTGAGCCTGCATCATGGCTTCTCACACAATTTGTAGCACTTTTTATAAACTGTAGAATAAATTCTATGGTCTTCACTCAATACACAGTTATTTCATGAACATTATTTAAATGTGCACAATTAATATTTTGTCTATTTATTAGAGTGATAGAGCTTCCTATTCCTGAACTTTTCTGTCAACAAAACACATTAGAGTCCAGGTGGGCATGCCTTGTTTTTGTTATTGAGGTCTGGATGAAATCATATTAAAATAGATATAAATATACTTTTTAATAAATACATTTTTATAAAGGTGGATATTCTGGTTTCCACTGTAACTAAATAAAAAAAAAAATCACACACTCCTGGGGTACCCGAATCCCACCCCGAGAGCCACTGGCCTATATTACCAGTTACAATTAACTACTTCAGTGTTTTTGGCCTAAAACCTATTATTTAGAAATATTTTTTCAGTGCAGGTATGTCGGGTTTGCTCTCTTGTTCTGTCTTTGAGCCCAGCATCACTTCAATGGTGTTCATTTAAAATAATAATAATTTAAAAAAAACCATACATATGTAAATAAATTTAAACTAACTTGCTGAATCTTAGCTACTTTAAGATAAATAGGTAGTTAAAATGTCATTTTGACCCTGGAGCTGTGAGGTGGCAATGAGAAAAAATATATCTACTTTATAATATACAGTACTCTGCAAAAGTCTTAGGCACCCTATTTTTTTTTAGTACAAACTTTATTATAGATTTTTATTTTATGACTTCTACATTGTTGATTCTGCTTCTGCAAGATGCTCAGTAACACTTCCAGCTCATTTCCTTATAAAACTGCACTAATTGTACCTGAGACTACTGTTTTTTCTTTTTAAAGTGAAGGATCGTCACACCAAATATTGACTTTGTTTCATTTATTACTGTTTACTGCTCTTTATAGTATTTTTTTAAATGTAGAAACATTTAATTTAATTATTTTTTATGTCATCTTTGCTCTACAGCATTTCTTTGCATGTGCCTAAGACTTTTGCACAGTACTGTATGTATGTATAAAATAATTATTGAAGATTCTGTTTTTATTAAGCCCGAATGCCCTTTCACCTTTAACCATCTCTTGGCCTCAAACTTAACTCTATAAACATTTGTACTAACTAATTGTATGAAAAGGTAGATTCATTATAGTTCAGTAAGCATTCCCTTTATCCACTTAGCGAAAGACATACATAAATTAAGTAATCATATAAATATCATGGCATTAATGAGCTTTCACAATCCCTTCATCTTCATAAACAGGCCTTGATTTCATATTGATTTGATGCAAAAACTAATCCAGACTTTTGCACAAATGCATCACTTTTATGGGGTTTGTGCAATAATCTGTATAATGTGTATAATCTGAATCTGACCAATCAAACTGTCCGACACACAAACTTTCAGTTCTAATTTTACTTTCAAGAAACTGCAATTCTGTATAGTTGTATTTCAATAAAATGAACTGTGATAACCTTACTGAAAAATAAAATTTAACCCATTAAAAAAGGAAACACTCAAAAAAAAAAAAAAAACACACAAGCTTCTATATTTTCATTCTTTAATGAAATAATCACTACTAGACATGATGCCTTGTGATCCTTCATGTGAGATTATTAACAGTCTATCACTATACCTTGCACTGCTTCTGTAGGAAAGTTTATAAAACATGTATGAACCTAAATGTACACCAGTATTTACAGCTGTTGAGAACATCATTCAACTGAACATCATTCATACACTGCATCATTCACCGTGTACACAGAGTTCCCAATTTATTCGTTATTAAATCTGTACACTTTAAAAAAACAAAAAAAACAAAAAAAAACAAAAAAAACTGGCAACTCAGTCTATACATATTTACAGATATATACCGTTTTCAGTTTATTTGGTATACAGATATAATAAATAATAAACTGGCAACTCTGTGTTTAATATAATTAAAATAATTTTTCAAAAACAAACTTGTTTTTTTTCCCAAGAGAAAAGATTCAGTGATGTTGCTACAAACAAAAATGATAACTTTTAATTAATTGCTTAACCTTGCAGACCGTTAGAACACTACTTCTTTTTTTTTTTAGTCTGACATGAAAAAAGTTGACAGCATCTGCAGAATACAGAAATCTCTCATTACTGTTTAAACCAAATTCTTAAAAAGTAAATTAAAGAAATTATTAATGTGATTTTTACCACAAATACTTTGTGTATTTGCTGACAAAGAATTTGAGCATATTCGCCATTTTCATAAGAACCTCCAGTCAGTTTATGTCCTTTGGCCTTTATGCTCTAAATCAGCAGTTCTGATTTTTTTTTTCTGTTCTTTGGCTATCTGAGAAGCACTTACATTACCTCTGTACTGGGACCATATTCTAACACTTCCTCTGTCAATGCCTGTTTGATATGCATCTCTGCTCATTTCCCTCTCTCTGCCGATCCCCCTTTCACCAGTATTCTCTCTGGTGTTTCATTCACTACTGTGACCTCTTCTTGCAATGCTATTCCTCCTTCTTGCCTCTCGACACCATGGTTTTCCAGGACCATTATCCTGACTACTGTATTCTTCCTCCCTGTCTACAAACTCTTCCATTTCTCTTTCCTGAATGAAACCCTGACAGGTTCCTGACAGGTCTCCTTCTTGATTGTTTGAATCATCATCAAAGCTTCTTGATTTCACACCTGCTTTACCAAGGTCACCCACGGTTCCTCTAGCGGGAGGACGCTGGGGCAAGTTACAGTCGTTGTAAAGATAAGGCCTCTGCATTCTAGGGTTATGAAATCTTATCGGGCCACCAGGTGGTGTTGGGAGCAAAGGGCCAGACAGCCGCAGAGGGCGAATGTCTGGCTCCTTAGTTGGGCCATCCAAACGGATTCGTGATTGTATCGGGTTTTGAAACTCGCCTGCATTAGGCACCTGTGGCCTTGGAGGTTTGGAAGTGGATGGCAATGAAAAATGGGGAGAAGGTGGTTTGTCCTCAGGCAACTCTGTGTTCCGTGGTGGAGGCATCCTCTGGTCACGAAAATGTGGCGATGGGGCTCTTGGACCCCTGAGATTTTGAAGTGGGTTAAAGCGTGGACCTTTCATTTGAGCAGCTCTTTCACAACCTCTGCCACCTTCAAAAATATCAGGCCTGGCCAAATGTGGGTTGACTGTTTCCCTTTCTATTGCTTGAACTCTAAAATCATCAAACTGGTGAGATCTTTTCACATTTAATTCCATTCCTGGAAACTGAGATCCTTCAGACTGGTTGTGTGGAGGGTGCCTAGCATGTGCTGGACTCCGGGTTCGCTTGGGATGAGGAGTCGGATTCCTGTGACCTCTTGGTTCTTGTGGATTTAGAAAATTTTCATTAGCAAAATTCTGATCATAATCCCTTGGATCGTCTGAATACTGAAGTGGTAGGTGCCCTATTTCTGCCTCATCAAATGGAGGATCACAGTGTCTTGAGTCATTAAAATTTGCTTGCTCTGAATCTCTACTGTCAAGCATATTTTCATGAAACTGCAGAGGTGGACCACGTCCTCTAAGACGTCTGAATTCTGAATATGGTTCTCTATCAACTTGGTGAGGTACATCACACCCCCATGAATCATCAAAGTCTTGTAAATGAGGGTCTCTGGTGTCAAACTCTCTTTGCGATGACCCTGCAAAGTTAACTGAACCATCAAACGTGTTAGGACCTGAGAATGCGTCTCTGGGCCCAACATTTTGTGGTCCAGAACCCTCAAACATTCCAGGTCTTGGAAATCGTCCCTTTAATCCAGACGGCTGAGGTGAAGCTCCCTCAAACATCCTAATAACTGGGCTTGGGCCCCTTGGTCTAAAGCTTCGAGGCCCAGAGCCCTGAAACATTCTAGGTACAGAGGTTGGACCCCTTGGTCCAAAGTCTTGAGATGGCCCACAATCATTAAATATCCTTGATCTTGGACCTCTTGGACCTGCAGGTCTACAGCTCTCAAATTGCTCGGGGTGTGGAGCTCTGGGAATCCTGGGCTGCACTGGTGTATGACCCCTCAGACCACCCATCCTATGCTGTGGGCCTCTCCACTGAACTTCAGGTGCTCTTGGTCTAAACTGGTCTCTAGGATGGATATTTCTGTGTATGTCGTCTTCCAATTGTGGCAAATCAACACTTGCCATAGAGTGAGGCCCTTGTGGTGTACAGTCTCTAGGATGTAAAGTGTCATCCATTGAGAAACTACTTTTCTGATTTTGGGGTGGCATCATTTCGGGATCATTTCCGTGTAAATGTGGTGACCTCTGTGGCAAAACTTTTCGAGAATTTCTGGAGTAAGCCTTGTCAGGCTCTGGGAAATCTTCTCTCTCTATTTTAGGTGTCTTCTGAGGAAGATGATCAGACTCCTGCCATGATGACCGCTCATGGCTAAAATCAGTCTCATTATTATGAAATACATTTCCTCTCTGACTACCATGCTGATGTCTGGTGTTATGGGACTCATTGTTCCTACCTTGCTGTATTGATAGTTTCTCAGATTGTGGTTTGTTTTTGTGAAAATCTTCCCTTTGCAATGGATTTGCTTTGATTTGATTTGGTTCTAACTGCTCTTGCTTCTTTGGTTGCTCTCTATGACAGGACTGATCAGTTTCAGGTTTTGTAATATCAGCTTTCTGTATTTTGGTTACTTTTGGCTCTCCACTCCCAGAAGCCTCATTCTGAGATAGATCACTCTGAATATGAGGTTGCTCAGATGCTGAATTGTTTGTACTGTCTGTCAAATCAGTGTTGGGCTCATTCTTCTGTTTCGATGCTGATTTCTCTTTTTGATTAGATGGATTATTCTCCAGTTTTGGAGATGTTCTACTCCGAGTTGAGCGTGATCTTGACGATGAATACTGCCTGTCCCTCCTACTACTATGTCTTGATGATGTACTTTTGTGATGGTGCCGCTCTCTCTCTCTCGATGATGCTCTTCCCTTCCTGCGACTACGACTGCGGCTTCGTCTGGAGGACCGTTCAGGAGAACGTCTACCTCTTCTGCGTTGTCCATCATCTTTCGACTGATCAGAGGTTCTTTTCTCATGGTATGACCTACGTGTCTCATGTCTCAATCGTCTTTGGGGAGGGCTGTGATGTTGTCTCCTGGATGTACGACTTTGTCTTGTTTTGTCTGAATCTTTTGGTGGTGAATGGGAGTGTTGAATGTTATCGTTACCAGATGATGAAGAAGTACCTTCTTGCAGTTCGGATGCACCGAGATGTGTACTTTTTTCTGAATTCCTCACCGAACGCAACACTGTTGTATCATCATTGATGGACTTTTTGTCATCTAACTTACCTAATGACATATCTCGATCATTTTTTGACAAATCTTGCTCTAGAGAATTGTTTGCCAGGCATTTGGTCTTAGAACTTTCCCTTTTTTCACCTACATTTTCTTTGTCAGTATGACCCATCGCTGATGGATTAACAGCATTCTCCCTCAAGTGTCTATATTGCCTCGGATCTCTATTCAGATTAATTGCTGAAGTAGTTAGTGTTTTTTCCATTTCCTCATCTGGTTCCCTGCCGAAACGTGGTGGTGGCGACATGAGAGCATCAGAGACAGAAAAATGGGCCATGGAAACCCCAACGGCTGCTCTCTGAAGACGCAAAGCCTCCTCCTGCTCCTCAAGCTGGCGTTTCTGTTCCTCTATCTGCCGGTTCAAGTCTTCTAACATTTTTTGCTGTTCAGATAATGACATGGTTGATGACTTCCCATATTCAGAGGTGGCAGATTTATTATCTGTAAGGTAATTCTGCATTTCTTCAAAGACTGTGTCATCCTCTGGATCATAAGCTACATCATCCTTCATTGCAGAGCTTCCTATTAATGGTTCAGTATCAGAATATTTTGTAGTATTACTTGCGTGGACGGAATCAACTTTATTTCCCAAATTATATTCCTCTTCTGGATCATAGGGCCTATCATCATCGCCATCATCGTCATTAGCGCCAGCAGGTAATGTATTTGGTTTTGACATTTCAAGTGGTTTTGAGGGAGTGAGATTTTGATAGCCTAATGCTGGATCATACTCTTCCTCAGGGTCATAGGGTCTATCATTATCATCAAACTCCACTGTAGTCTTAGGAGTCTGCTGATACTGTTGAATGATGGGGTCTACAGTCGGAGAAGGTATTGCTGGTTCTTTTACTGCTGTAGAAGTTGCCTCACTGGTATTCACTGCAAAATCAGGTCCTTGTTTCTTTTTACCAAATATTGTATTAAGAATGGTTTGAAGCGGTGTAGTGGTGGTGGAAGAAGTGCCACAAAGTGGTGGGACACTAGAAGACGTGATCTTCGCATCTGCGCTGGTGGACGCTGGAGGAGTTACCAAAGCGTTAATATTAGAAAGCACTGATGTTCCAGATGGAAGGTGTAAGGAGGACGAAGATGAATCAGGGGATCTCAAAGATGGTGGAGATTCAGGTGGAGTAGTGCTGATTGCGATATCTGGGTCATAAGGTTCATCATGTTTAACATCAGGAACTGCAGATTTGGTAGGAAGGTTCATCACTTGAGGATCCTGTAGTGTCTGGATTCTTGGTCTTTTCTCATCAATGTCTTGTGTCTGTGCTCCGGGACGCTTTAGTTTCTGACAAACTGCCAGGCCAATTAGAAGATTGGGGTGATTCTGTTCAAGTCCTAATGGATGAAATTGGCAAAAAACAACAATATGAAAAAATACGCAACCATATTCGTTATCAAAGCAGCTTATAATTCTTTACATAATTACCTGGGCCCTCTATTGGCAGCAGTACAGAAGGAATGGACTCATTTGCACATAAAGGAATAAGATAAAGATCTTTAATATTGTTGCAAATGTTAGAAACCACTCCAAATCGGCTGCGACTGTTGAAATATGAGAACAGGGAGACATATGCAACCTCTTCTTCATCAGATGCTGGATAAAAGCGAATTAACGAAAGCTCCTGAAGAACAAAAAAACACAAATACAAGTAGTGAATTGATATTGCACTAAAAAGTTAGATACTACTAGAAAATTATTAAAAGTGAGTTGATGGGTTTACCTTCGTTAGAGATGTCTTTACTCTCTCAACATATTCCCAAACTGTTTGAGGTAATATCCGACCACCAATGTGAACAGTATCTGGCAAATCCTAGATAGAAGAACACAAAATGTTAGTTTATTCCATCTGGCGAGGATTGTTCAACAAGCCAAGCAAGTACCAGGTGGCTTTAGGTTTACTTAATTCAACAGCAAGAAAACATGCAAAAATATTTGATTTTCCAGGCCTTTCGATATAACCTTTAAGTTTACGAAAAATCAGTTAATCAAACCTTCGGAATGACATGAATATGACAATAATATCACATATGATTAATGTTCAGGGATGGACAAATCATAAATGCATTAGCTAGCCAACAAGTGGAAGTGAAACCTCTAAAGTGCTGCCCAGTTCCATGATTTGGTTGCCCGGAAACATAACTGAGTAGCATTGCAAGCTAGTTAGTTAGTTAAGGTTATTAAGAGTATATCAGTTCCCATGTAAAGGAGCCAAACATGGCCATAATCATTTTCCTTTTCTTAAGTGTCTGAGGTGACATGTTTTTAACAAAAAAGTTAGCAAGTCATCACAAGTCATCAAAGATGATATTAGACTAGCACCTTTCATTTTTCTCAACATCATTAACCGCAAGGAGAACGTGCGTTATGCTAGCAGGACAGTTATATACTGATTTTATGATGCACTTTATTTGCATGTTCCTGATTCTGAGTAGCGCAACAGGGGCTGGGATTCAGAAAAGAGTAGCTCAGGTTATAGTTACAGCACTGATGTGCGTCACATCAAAGAAAAAAATCCTGGTGATGTGATAACAGCCTGAATAACCTGTATAAAATAATAGCCTGGACATGAAATCTGCTTGCTTTTTTCCCCACTGCTGAGAGCTAGGCTTTAAAGGCTAATTAAAACAAGTTAAGGATCAGGAAGTTTTGTACTGTTGGAGCAGGTTATTCATGTTTATACATGTAGCATTGCTGTCAGAAATATCCAAGACATGTTCTGAGACCTTTTTCAGAACCTCTGCAGATCCTGAGATTATGCATCCCTTTGTAACAAACTTGGCCACCAACTGCATATTGAGAAACCCCTTCCATATCGTATCTTGTCTGGACAGGAAGTGACTTGTCTCGTTGTCTGCTGGGGTATGAGAGCTCGACAATCTATGAAAAGAAACGGAAAAACATGACTTACATAATGAGATGCATTGTTATTTACTGATTGCTCAGTGATAGCTAACTCACCTTGTGGTTAGACTTGGTGAACTGTAAAACCTTGGGACTGATGGGGCTGAGGGCTTCATCAGAATGGATTTGGGCATGGGTGGTGGAGGCACTGGTGGCTGCGGAGGCTCAGCTGCCTTCGTTTCCTCGACAGTCTCCTTGTCACTAGGAATTGTGGATAGACCTTTGAGTGGATCTGGAAGAGGAACTAGAGCAGAAACAGGAAGAGGAGCAGGAGCAGAAACAGGAGCAGGAGTAGGAACAGGAACGACAAAAGGAGTAGGTGCAGCTCGGTATCCTGCTGTCCGTGGATCCCTTCTTGTTATGGTCACTATGGAAACCGCAGGGATTACAGGTGGAGAAAAGTCCGGCTGAACTGTCTCAGTACTACATTGTTCTGCAGTTGGAGAAGCAGGGGACTCCATAACGACGGAATCATCTCCAAGGGCAGTAGATGGAGGCTTTTTATCAGATAAAGAGATGGTACATGGAGATTTGTCCTCCTGTTCATTCTTTGGCTCATCCTTTTTGAGCATCTTAGCGTCAGGGTCCTCTTCAGCAGAAATCTGACCTACGGTACATTAAAGAGTGTAATTTATTTTCACAAATACCTTCAGGTGTAAAAGTTTAAAAGTCAGTGGTGTGAAAACCTACCAGTACATATCCTGCATTTGAGGTCAAAGAGGTGAGCTTTGTGTTCTGCTGTGGTGTCTTTCAGCATGCTGCTGATGATTTCTGAGACAGCAGTACTAGGTTTCTTAATTTGGGTCTGTCTGACTTGAGCAAGTGACAACCCCTCCTAGAAAAAATTACACAAAAATAATGGGTCTGTACAAATACTGTATATCAAATAACTGACCAGGAGTGATCTTTGTAACAGCAGATTGATTTTACTAAGCATATTAATTAGCGGGCATGGATGAGGTGGATGATTTTCAGAATCAGGAGCACATAGGTATGCGGACACACTGATGAAACTGAAAAAAATCCAGTGCCAAGCCATCATATAACTCACAACACGCATCGTATGTCACCTCCTGGTTAAACAAATAGAGAGGAAATAAAGGCTAGCCAGACTAAATAATATCTTTTACGTGATACGAGGACAGAATATTACATCTCATAGCCGAAACATTCCCTGACAACTTGCTGGCTTTTTGTCGATGGCACAAGCACAACGCTACATGATCATATATTTATTTTCTGTATTATTGCATTTAAATCAGCTAACTAGCTTGCCGTACATTATTTCTTAGGATCATCAATTAGGTTTGCTGAAACCAAAATATATATAGCTTTTACTAATGAACTGATTATTTGTCCGCCACTTCTGACTATTCGCTAATAGATATATTGACTTATAAATCCCGGAAATAAATTCGGACGACTCACCGATGATGGTGTGGCCACGCTATCTGTTTTGACCACTTTGTTCTCAGCCACAGGTAGAGGTTGCTCCATGTCTACACAATCAGGAGACGGTTGTTCCTTCAGAGGCACAAAATTAGCTGTACTTTCCTAGCAAGAAAAGATGTACAGCAAGATGTATGTTTACTCTTAGGATACAATCTGGTTGTTGTACGTTTGTAGAAACCGCTGTATATATTTACACCCACACCAAGAGAACTGGTGGTACCTGAACAGACAGAAGCTCCTGATCACTCAGACGGGTTAGTTTGAATGGTGTGATGTGTCCCTTTACAACCTGGCAGAAAAGACCCTGAGAAAATATATTGTGATAAATAAAACATAAGTGGAAGGTTACACAAGTTAAATTATAACGTATTTTATTAGATCCAAAATCTCTACCGTAAATTTGTGCTCAAATCTTTAATCTTCACTTACAATGACATGATTAAACGTAGTCTGAAATCTCACTCTTAAAAAACAAGTTTGTAAAATAGCCATAAAAATCCATATTTACTACTAACTCTGAACTACGTCATGAGGCAGGGCTTATGGAGCAGAATGACACCAGATTGCAAAAGCAAAAGAAAAACACTTTAAAGACAAAACATCTTGGTTGAACAAATACATTTGGGACAAGTGGTCATTTTGTCATTTTTAGCTCTCTGTGAGATTTGGTTTTTATGAATTTTTGTGCCAGGAACGCACTTGATAATTTATATCTTACTGGCGTACATGAGTACGGGTACGACACACAACTTTATTAAATGTGGATTGTCATGTTTGTCATTAAACACACCTTGTTCTTGGGGTCTTTCAAGCTCAAGAGAAGAGATCTGTATTTAATCTTGTACTTGTTGTCAGTAGTATAGTACATGTTGAACATCTCCCTCTCAATGTTTACAGCCAGCTTTTCAACTTCGCTCTCAGGGATGTCCAAATCATCGCTGTCGTTCAGCCTGATAATAAAAAAAAATGGTCTTAGTAAACATATTGGTCAAACTCACTATCATTAAGTAGCATTCTGATCTATTCAATGAACTGATAATAAAAGAGGACAGATTTTCCAGTCCTGGTGTATAGAAAAATCCAAACGACTTGCTCTCTCTGACCTTTTCAGCAAGGTGTCGGTGAGAGAGCGCCTGATGTTCTGTCTCATCTGCATGTTAGGATGAGTTTGGAGAGGTCTGGACGGAGGGACAGGAGCAGGAGTGACGGGCAGGACTCGAATCTCTGGGGCTGGGTTTGAGGCCTGGGGTACGTTAGAATCTGCTTGAGACTGGCATGGCTTCTTTGGGACAGTAAAGACACTCTTGTTGGCTTGTGAAGCCTCGTTCAGGAGCTGCCGGGATGCAGATAGACGCGGAGAACCTGGCATGGTTTTCTTGGCTCGGCTGGGAAGGGGATTAGAGCCAGGTTTTTTGAGCGGTGGAGCCGATGTAGCTGGTTTCTCAGTGGCTTTTTCAGCAACACGGGCCTCTGATGGAGCTGACAGATTCTGAGTCTCAGTCTGAGTAGTGACTGGTGTTTTATCTGGTTTGCTTTCCACAGCCTCATTTTCTGATTTTGTTGAGACTAAAACAGAGTAAACAGGACAATAAACACCTACACTTCAACCTGCAGGAGGTAGCTGGATGTCCTAGCTTTTAGATGATTGCTTATTGGTAACATTGAGGCTGTACTGTGTATTAACTATTTGTTTATTTATGGTAAACATAAAATTACAAATTCAGTGACTCCATACACTCCAAAAAAAATGACCATATTTTACAGGCATCAGCAAGTTAATGCACAGTATTATGCATACACTGTGCATACTTATGTTCAGATTTTCAGAGTAAATTCTCATTCGCACCAAAATCAACATGGCAGAATGTCACAAAAACATTTGAAATGCTTGCAAATTATTTTTTTTGCATCACAACCCTTTATACAGACCCTGATACAGATTATCGACATATACTATACAACAATAGAGATATACAGTACGACAATATAAACACATCCCATTTGACATTTTCCAAACAGATCTATTTCCAAGGGAGTAATGTTGGCTGACATGACACAGATCATTTTGTGACATCTGATCGGACAACTTGACAACAAAAACTACAGAGTCTGTTTGTTTACTGTGACAGTAACAGTATAAGGATCAGTAGCTGGTATTAGCTAATAATCAGAACTCGAATACCTGTATAGTAGTGAAATTGGAAATGGTGCTGTCCTAGCTAGCACGGTCCTTAATAATCACAAGAGACAAAATTCTGGGATTTGATCAACTCCAAGCAGTGTTTAGCTGTAAATTCAGTTAGTATAAATTTCATCATTGTCTTTTGAATTAATAACAGATCTGAAAATATGTGAACTTACAACCTGTCTTTTACTAAAAAAAAAAAAAAACATTTGTCAGTTTTGGTCTCTCAGTATTAACATGCATGCATTGGGCTTTGAATAAGATTTGAATATTATGCGTATGCAGGGCTGTCATTAAAATGCAAAATAACATTATTTATGTGATAGACAACATTCTTAAAGTCTGTAACCTACTTCTTCTATCAGAAAAATCAAGCCAGTCCTACAATATACAGAGAAACTAGTGCATAATTTCATTAAATAAATGTCTACACTGGCCTATTGTACCTGTCTTTAAAGAAGTTTTAGAACACAATCAGAGCACATAACTACAGTCTTATTCAGCAACAATGGCTGCCTATTATGTTCCACATTGACTACAATTTCCTGCTTATGGCATTGAAATCTCTGAATGGTTTTAGCTCTGGTGTATCTTGCTGAACTCATGAAGTAGTACAGCCCATCCAAAGCACTTCACTCAGCTGAGGCGGGACGACTGTTAATCCTGATGATCATCACGTCTCAGCCTGTGGAGAATGTTTTATCTATATTTCCCCTAAAATTTGGTTCCAGAGAACAATAGGAACTCTTGCTCAATAACTGCACTCAAATCCAGATAAAACATATTTTCTTAGTCTTGGGACTTATACTTAATTTTTTTTTCATGATTCAAAGTAATTTGCATGGATTTACTGGCAAATCATTTGTGGTTTACAACGATTCTTCCACATGCTTTATTCAAAATATTGTGACATATAAGAAGTGCTATATCAATAAATATTATTACTGATTTAAAAAATGACATAATTAGAGCATGAAAGTAAGTCTTGATGTGCAGATGTATGTGTGGATTCAAAACTGTGCCACTGTGCACTTTTTAGTGTAAATTTCTCTTTACATCAATTAACACCTAAGATAAATTCCCAAGACTTAAATAACGCAATGTTACAACAGAATCAGAGTCCTCTATCTTTTTATTTGGATTGTATACAAACGTATTTGTAAGAAGCTTTCCACATAAGTATCTTGCTAAAATAAATAAATAAAAAGATAAAACTGTGTATTTAAGCAGTAATCTAATCAGCCTTGTTTAATGACTCCTGAATCTGAAACTACAATTCGGCTTCACTGTATTTAGTGGTTTGTGTATTTAATGACTAATTAAAACACACACCAATTTGTTTAAATTATTGAATTATGTCCCTTATCATCATTTAAGGAGTGAACTCTAAGGAGTCTATCTACACTAGCGTTGGATATCTGATTGGACAACTTGACCACAAAAGCTATAATCGGCTTGTTTACTGTGACAGTACAAGGATAAGTGTAGCCAATAATCAGACCTCTAATTTCTGAATAGTAAGAAAGCTGGAAATGGCGCTAGCTATCACTGTCCCTGAAAAACACAAGAAACAAAATCCTGGGAGTTGATCAACTCCAACTCCAAGCCGCAAGGAGTCAATTCTGTGTACATTGGTCTTTGATAACCAAAAATCTGATGCTGAGGTCAGAAATTGATCCAGATGAAGGTTAGAGGATGATTAACACACACCAAGCTTGGAAAGGATGAGTTTTAGTGTCTATCCGAACACCTACAAGATGACCAACAGGGTCGGGGTGTGTAATAATTAGGGGTGTAACGTTCAGACAATTCGGATTGATGCGTTGATTTAAAAGGCAGAGAGAGAAATAAATCATGGCAACAATCACGAACTGATTATTGTCAAATATAATCGTTTATAAGTTGATCATTATTAAAAAAAAAATAAAAAAAAGAGACAACTGGTGTGTAAAAAACAAGTCATATTTTTATACTGATGTGTTAATAGGCTAGCAAGGTGATTTCTCGACGTCATCATCATCGTCAAATATTGTCAAAAATATCGTTGCCTTAAGAATCTAAATCGCAACATAGAGATTCACACCCCTAGTAATGATATAATACTCAGTGGTGGTTCTCCATTGGTACTTTGATGGTCTCTTTCTATTAATGATTGGGGTAAAGAAGGCTGGAAGAGTAGTGTGTAGAGCAGGTGTTTCCAAACATTTTGGGCAAACGACCCCAAATGGACATTATAAATTTTCTGCAAGCCTTGACCCCCCTACAGTTTTTAAATTCCAGATTTATAATAAAGGACTACAGTTACATTTGAACATTTTATTATTGTAACGTAACTGACTAAAACAGTCTAATAAGAAGAGTGAACTTATATTTCCTGACGCAGTTGTTCAAACAGTCAGGAGATGTGTCTGAAAAGGGACATTCTTTGTGTGCATGTGCAGAAACAGCAGCAGAAGGCAGCATTATTCACACACTCACTGCATGTCTTATGTACATCTGGAGGAATAAACGCCACATCTGCTATATAACCTGTCCACCAGGTTTCCAATTCACAGTGTAAAATGTTTAGCGATTTTATGCACAGTGATATGTACACCGACGAGCTCTGGCTCTCTTTAAAACTTTCCGCCGTCGTCATGATTCCGCTCCGTGTCATGGGTTGTGTCTCCAATTGAAAACTTGCGAAATTCCAGAACAATGGTACAAAAGACAGAGCTTTCGGTATGTTTAAAGGCTACAACAGAGGTTTTTTAAAAATTTTAACTGTAATACGAAAACTGGTTATTATTAGTACTCCATTAGTACGGTGAAATTTGTCTGATTCTGTTACTGACTTCCTACACCAATGCTGTCAGGATAGTGGAGAAAAAAAAAAAATAGTACGTACACTCTTCAATTAAACGTGGCTTTAATGGCTAAAACGCGACTCCAGGTAACTTTCAAAATGATTTGTAAAACGAATGAAACCGAAGAGGACATTGTGAGTTTCTCTCGCATCCCCTAGTGTAGAGCATCACAGTAACCTGTATGGCAGCTGTAGCTGATAAACCAGGAAATGAATGTAGCTCCAAAGTAAGCACAACTATTAAATTAACAACTCAGGCTATCTGAACACATATGTCAATGCGCTAAATGCGCAAGCACTGTAAGGAAAGCCATAACTGGGATCCCTGGGATAACCTGGATGCAGCTGGTTACTACTCCGTAATACGCTGCAAGATAGGAGCAATGGAAATTTATAATTATAATGGACTGTTCATAAGGGACAGGATTGGACAGCTGACATCCAGAGCTGCTTAAACATGCTGCACAAACTCTGCACTCAAAAATATAACTAACAGATTTCAATTACTATAATAGAAAACTAATTCTTGTTTAAAATATTAACCTCATGGTCAAATGTGTTATTTTTTACAAATTAACTGGCTCACGTGAGCGAAGCAAAAATGTTCGAGGCAGTGCTTAAATTTCTCAAACCACATCACAACATGGCACGCCGCCACTACTGGGCTCCGAGACAAAAGAAAAGCATGCTCTCAAAGCATTTTATGCTTAATGAACAGCATTTAAGGTTAATTATTGCTAAAAGAAAGCAAGAACATCTCATTTGCAAATAAAATCATAGCAAGGGAAGAATGAACATTTAATCATGTGATAATGAAATGAAAGTGCTTTGCAGAAGAACTCTAAAACAGTTATGTTAATGATGCAGTTTTTGTCATTTGCATTTTCCCCCCATTAGATTTAAGTCAATCTTGAAAGCAAGTGCTAAGATTTCCCAAAACACCACAACACAAACTAGGCCACTTACACAACAAAATTAGTTCACCAAGGCTTTGAACAAAATTTACCCTTGATATTAAAACCTTCTAAAGCTTTCCATGTTCCTAAAGGAAACTGTGAACCTAAAATCTGAGTCTGAATGTGGAAAAAGGTTTGTATGGGGAAAAAATTAAGTATTTTTTTCTAATAAATGATGTAAAACTAAATATGTTGGGCTGTTCAAAATGTTGTAGAGGCTAAATTAGCTTAATATCTGTACCCAAAAAAAAAAAAGAAAGTAACTCATGAGTGCAAACTAAAGTGTCCAGTGTATTTTCAACAAACTGGTGATTTCTTTGGTGCAGCTTCAGATCTTTGCGTTCTTACTAAATAGCTCATACTTTTATATTAGCTACATTATGAAAGACAGCGTGCAGTATTGTCCTATATATTAAATTAACTAAATATTTTTCTCCTGTGTTAAAAAGAGAGAGAGAGAGAGAGAAACATGCTAAGGACTGCAAATATTTTGAGTGACCTTTTAGTAAAAAGATACCAAAGAAAATCAACATTAGCCATAACCTAGCTACAAAGCCAATATTCTGCTGTAACCCAACAGAGAAACAGTAGTTGATAGTTGAAGCACATGATTAAAGTTCTCTGTTGTTCAGATAGCGATTTCTGCTGATCTTATAGAAAAAATAGCTTCCTAAACGTTCCTTAGATAATGATGGGTTTACAGCTCCCTAAGAAGTTCTACTCTGTCCAAAAGGGAATCCCTGGAACCTTTAAGGATTCCCCTAGAGATTTTAAAGTGTAGCGGTGTGAATAATTCAAACAAAACACCATCGATGTCATGTCACATGTTCCATAATGTACTGCTGTGCATTGTATCTTGACCACGTATCAATAAAAATTGAAAAGGTGTGCTCTATCTCTTCCCCAGTCAAGGGAGGAAAATAAAAACACCACTAGAGGGGAGTAGTGAGCTATCAAAATCAGTGGCACCCAGACCCAGTCCTGGAGTAACACTACAGCTATGCACTATGTTAGTTTCCCTGCTCTAATGAGAAAATGGCAGAACATGCTGTAACATAGACTTCAGAAGCTGGGGTTGGAACCCTGTGAGAAGGATGAAGCCTTGACTGAACAAACAGCACATGAAAAAAATTGCTGAACTGAAATAACGACCTATTAGATGCAGATATTCGTCAGTACCTCAGACACGGCTGGGTCTGGAAGCACGTATGGAGACAGGTGAAAGTGTAGAACACCTATTGGAAGCATTTCTCTAGAGTGTAAGCTTTAAAAGTCTCAATCTCATTAAAAAAAAATAAATTAAATTAAATAAAAGTGTTTGGCTGATTCCAGTCTTGCCTGGACGAATGACAATCCTTTGCCATTTCTTCGTAGCATGTCTCGCCATCTCCAGAATTTCGAGTTTTATCTTGCTTTCTCCTGGAATTCATCAGATCTTCTTGGTGCTCATGTGGAGTCCACAACCAGCTGATATCAGTGACGTTTGTGCGCCATTCTCATGCTACTCAGCTTGACGTTTTAAGTCCCGGAACATCCAGAGTAAATCCATTTAAAACATTGTGGTGTTGTGCTCAATGAATGAAGATAGAAGGTAGGTGTACCTAATAAAGCGACAACCCATGAGCTTGGGGTTATTTAACGTGTTAAACATGAATATAAAATACCGGAATATCCATACTATTGCGGATCATTTTAAAACGCATTACTTTTGCTCCATTTTGGTCTTTCTTCAGCAATAAAATGACACCTTGACCACCTAAAACTGATCTTTTGGGAAAACTGAATTTTATAAATGTCATGTTTGTAGGGTAGTGTGAAAGATAGGGGGAACCAGAGATCCAGAAATACCTGGGAACCAGAAAAACAATTTTTTGCTGCCAAATGTTACTGACATGTATTGCCAGTTCACAAACGGAGGACGAGTTAATTTGTTGGTGCTGTTTCGATCATTCGTTCACAACTGCTCAATGCTATTAGCTGAGCTAGCTTTGCTGGTGCACATCACGTCAAACCACGCAAACAGTGTGTGAATAGCGTAAACTTTCTGGCTTGGGTAGCGGGTACAATCTTTATATGCTTGGTATAGGCGTCTTTACTTTTCATTAAGGAAACGGTTTTCAAATGTGTCAGTAGTAGTATTATATATTATTACAGTATTATAACTATATAAACTATATAACTAATAAAGTAGCTTAGTGTGCATTTGTGTTTTAGGCAAGTCATTTTTTTTTCACTTCGTGTATGCTTAAACAGGAGTCAACAAAAGCTTTTATATGGTTTAGATCTCATTTCAAACCAATATGTGGAGCGAGATCACTTGTCAGTTCTCCTTAATAGATGTAATCAGTGAAGACACTTGGAGGCACCTTAAGCCTTTAACAAAAAAGGAGCCATTGTGTAAAAAGCGATCATCCTCCGAACAGAAAGCTCTTTGAAAACTTGTCAAACTTGACATGGAAGCTGAAGGTGTTTACGATTTACCACCATGCCAATTTCCATGCAAGAAGGAAGAGAAAATGGAAGTATGTAGAATTTTAATGTCAAGCTATGCATGTTCTTTCTGAAATTACTCTCGATATAATAGTTTTCAAAGCCTAAACTTCTCCAGAAGCATTTTTTTTATGTGCAAGCCTAAAAATGCCATGGCAGTGATGGCTAACTCGCTATGACTCAGTTGTAATTCAATGAAAGCAACATCTTAATATATCAGGGTGGAGTGACAGCACACAGCTTTGTGGTGTGAACTGATGTGATTTAAAAACTCAAGTGGACTTGGAGGAGGAGGAGGAGCTTCTCTCTCTCTCCAGCAGAGGTGTGGAGATGACTAGACGTCCCCTACATGTTGAGAAGGTTCCCGTGTTCCATAGTATGCCAGCAAGTCAGATCAATGGATATCCCAGTAAGTCATATCAGGTCTATCATGTTCTCTTGATCCGTAGTTTGAGAGTGTGTTGTGGTGGATGATGGTGATGCAATAAAAATGCGAGAGGTTAAAGGGTCGAAGCGAGAGGCTGTCATCAAAGCAAGAACACGAGATTTGTGGAGAGGAGACCGAGGAATGTGGAGTAGGTGGTGAGGGAGGCTTTTTATGAAGGTGCTTGGACCCTGCAGATCACTTCTTGTGGTTATATTTTATTTATTTATTTATTTTTAAAACTGATTTACCATATAATTGATTGCAATTTGCATTGGTTTACTGATGGAATTCTAAGTTGGGGATGAAGGCATCATAGATAGAGAATTTCCTGGGCAATAAAGTTGCAAAATGCATAATACTGTGAATGATGTTAGTCATAAATGACAGTCATTTTCTATTAGAACCCAATTATCAGAGTCTGAATAGTACAGTGTGTTAAGAAGTGAATAAAGGTACTAAATTGTGCACTTCAGGCTACAAATGCTCATCTCTGGGATGGTACGTGTAGGAGTGTGTCTTTTATACCTTTAGCATCCGTAAGCCTAACGGTTTCTGACAGTTTATGAGAAAAGGATTATTAACATTAAAGTATTTCCCGGATCCGCCTGTTGGTGTTCATGTGGTGCTTTGATTTTTGCCCCAGGAACCTGCACACTGGTACTTCATACCATGTGGTTGTTTTTTTTTTGTTTTTTTTTGTCAAAGTTTAACTGAGACAAAATACACTGGATGATGTTTACTGACTGGTACCTAGCAGCAAGTATGTTAGAAAACAGCTTTAAAGATGTTCCAGAGAAGCTTGGATCCATCAATACAGGGGTAAAATAGCACGAGACAGATTCAATGCATTATATTTATACTACCAGTTAAAGGTTTTTACACCCCTGCTCCTAGAAGTTCTACAATTGTAATCTTCATATATTTTAGACAAATAATTAAGACATATGGAATCATGCAGTGACAAAGAAATGTGCTAAACGAATCAAAGCTAGTTTATATTTTAATTATTAAACCGTATTCCTGATAAAGCTTTCCTGATAGATTCCTGATAGAATCTTCAAGGTTTCACGCCGAGATGGATAACCAAAGACCCTGTATGGGTTCTCAATTTTGTAAGAGTGTACTTTTATGTGGGCGGCACAGTGGCACAGCAGTGTTGCTGCCTCGTAGCGTCAGTGTCCCAGGTTCGATCCTGACCTCGGGTAAATGTTTTCTCCAAGAACCATGCTAGTAGGTGGACTGGCTATTTTAATTTGCCCCTACGCATGAATGAGTGTGTGAATGACTCATTGTGGTGCCCTGTGATGGACTCCTGCACAGGAAGTGTCCATGGTGTTCCTGTCTCACATTCAGTGATCCCAGGATAGACTCTGGATGCACTGCAAACATGATAAAGATCAAGTGCTCTGAAGATGAACTGTTTAGCATCAAAACTGTATTGGTTCTTTGAATGCTCTGTAACTAGCACGTGTAGCATTTTTTTGTTTGGCTCTTACTTCAATCCTTGTACTGAGTTGTGGTTCTCTGTATATCCAGTGAGTGTGTGTGTGTGTTTAGGTTCTTTTGTTTTTAGGCTAGTGTCTGGAAACATCTGCCACACTTTTGTGTCACTTTGGTTCAAGTATCAGTCAACATAAATGTAACAAATATCCCAAAATAGAAAAGATCCAAAACTAAAGATTTGGATTGCTGGTATACAGATGTCATATTTGACTTCTGCACTCTCTTCATGTCCGTGAAGTGTCAAGAGTGATTCGAACCCTGAGGACAAACTGCGCATGGAGTTGTGCAGCAGTGTATAAAACAATTCAAAGAACCGAGACTGTCGAAATGAAGGCAAACAAGGTGGGTTGTAATTGCCAAAGCCTTGAACTTCCATGTTTTGCTATTGCCATCACACATAAAAATAAATAAATAAATTGTGTGTGTGTGTGTGTTTGTGCAAGTTTGGTGTGTTTACTTTGTTTTACCAATGAGATGATGTGTGTTTCCTAATTTCTTGCAATAAATATACGCATAAATCAGTCAAAAAGTGTGCAATTGCCAACTCATATTGTGTATCCTAGGCTCAAATCCTGGTAGTGAGCAGCATGGTGTCATTATACTCTATTGTGTGTGGTCTGAAATGCAAACAAGCCCAAAAAATAGTAAATGGAGCAAGACAGGATCCAGACCTGCCAACCCCAAAGAGGAATAATGAGTAGTCCTGGAAAGGGGTGAGGGGTATAAAGCTGTAAAAGTAAAAACACAGTAAATTTTCGATATAATCCTTTTACATACCGCTTGTCTAAATGCCTCTTGTAAAAAAAAAATAAATAAAAAAAAAAAAAAAATGAAATGGTTCCACACGAGCTGAAATTTTCCTGTTGATCTGCTGTTTGAACGCATAACCAGTGCAGGAGGACAAAGAAAGTGAACAGCTTTTTTTAATCACTTTCTAACCATCATTACCATTAAAATGATTTTTAAATTATTTTACAGAGCCAAGTGTTAGCTCTGCACTTTAGTTGCGAGCCTTTTTCTTTTTTCAGTCAAAGTTTTCAGCCTTATTTCCTCTTTCTGTGGCATCACTGTAGTTAACTCTATATTTGTCTAATGTTAGCTAAGTTTGGAATGCATCGGTCTGTTTTGCGTTCGTTATTATGCAATGAAACCTTTCTCTATTTTCCTTATCAGAAAGTCAGGGAAAGATTGAGACAAGAGCATGGATGAAAACGTTACTAGTGTGAGATGGCGCGAAGGAGGCGGGGCTTCCATGGGGTCGGTTAATACTGGAGAGTTTTAAAAACCTACTCACCTGTCAATCATGCCAGAATCATTGGCTCACAGCTGATCTTTTTGCATATTTTTGCATATTTTGAGTGATAACTTGTACCAGTGTACTCTGATATTAAAATTCGGAGTTCCTACACACAATTTTTTGAAGGTTGGCAGGCCTGAGAATCTGTTTCTTGACGAAAAACGGTTTGTTTTTATTTTTATTTTTAACCGTCAGTACTGCCTCTGATAATGCAAACAATAATTCTTGGAGATAATGCTTGCTTTCATATGATATTGCAAATAATTATTAAAATGTCCTATAGGGGGTAGAGGTCAGATATCGTTCGCTCAGCGTTTCACCAAGCTTGCATGAATCCTGTTTGAAATATTTTCAAGTGATCAGGAGGTGAACAAGCCAAGGTGTAAATGTGGAGACGCCCCATAAGGGCTTGTAATGTTAACAATATAATATGAACCAAGTAGATACAACAAGGAGTGTGTTTGGGTGATGGGCAGAGCAGTGTTGTTGGTATTTAGTGTTACTTCACCTAATAAAGCTGAGAATGAATTGGGAAGAAAAAAAAAACAGCGCAGTTGGTTTCTTTTATATCAGTGGGTCCCATTTTCATGTTCTTGACACCTGATTAAACTCGGCAGCTAATTATAAAACCATTAATGAGTTTAATTACGTATTAGAGCAGGAAGACGAGTGAAATCAGGGACTAGGCAAAGAAACTTCTGCATTACGATTATTCCAGATTTTGTCCGATGTGTTGCGATTGATCTTTATTTTTGTTTTCGGTTTTTGATACTCACCTGGGAACACAAGTTAAATAGATTGTTTACTTACCTTTAAGGAATACCTGTAAAGTACTTATATCAAAATGTTTAGTTTTTGTTTAAGCATTGCTCATGTGCTGGGCAAATCACATCACCGAACTGTGTGTGTGTTGCAGATTGACGTGTGTGATTAGTGTGTGTGTGAAGAGCCTGTGTGTGCTGTAAACCCCTGTGTGATACATACTGGCTTTGTAAAACTGTGATGAAGCGATTGCCGCAGGCTGCTGCTCCCCCATTGCTTTGTGAACAGGGTCAGGGGTGAGAGAAGCAGCGGGGGTAGATCCCGTCTCCTTACTTCGGCCATCCTCATCCTCGGCTGGCTTCTCCGCCGATTTCTTCTTAAAGAGTTTTCCGAGATTGTGGATCTGAAAACCGTACGTGAACAGCTAGTCATTTTACAGGGTTCACTTGGGAAAGAATCCACAGAATGAAGACGATTAAATATGGCTGGGGCTTATTCGGGAAGAACCAAACCATACACACACTCATTAATCGCAAAACGACTTAACTGTGTACAAACATGCAGGAAATAACAGATAAAAAAAACACACTCCGTGTTGTGCTGTTTTAGGAAAACAATCATGAAATGGAGTTACTGTTGCCACCATGAAGTTGGTTATTTTCCTATAACAGCATGCACCAGAGTTTTATTCCTCCTGTACCACAGTAATTTACCAACGATTAAAATATTTTCTTAATTATAGGACAACACTTTTTTTTTATACGTTTATAGTTACACTTTATGCTGTAGATCATCCATGAAACATGTCCTTTTCTCACTTACGTTACAGCAGCTATAAACAGTCGTTCCCTCACCAGCCTTTCTCTTTTCTCTCTTAAGGTTAGTAAGACAAAAAAAAAAAAATTGCAGCTTGTCAAAGCATAAAATTAATTTCCCCATTTTTCAGCTTTAGCTCTGACTGTTACAAAGTGCTGACACTGGAGACTCCTTCCGTTAAAGTTAAGTAAACATCTCCTTAGAGAAAACTGCATCCGTTGTTTAAAAAAAAAAAAAGAAAAAGATGAAACAATGATGTATTAGAACGAGCGTGTTAATATAAACCTGTGATTTGTAGCTGCACTACTGTCAGAGCTGCTGTTATAGAAAACTAATCAACACTTTCTGACCAACCAGAATCCAACAGCACTTAGGTATAAATGTAACTATTATGTAGTACGTTTTAAAAAGATACCAATATGTATAGCAGGTAGAGACAGAGGTATCAGTGTTGATGATTTACCTTAAGCGTGGGTTTAGGTGCAGGTTTGTTTTTTATCTCAGGCTGCGCTTTGGGCTCTGAGAGACCGTGCATGGCCACAGCTGCATGGCGGATGATGCACTGATGGCCGCAGTATACCGATTCAGGCAAAGCATCGTTACTACAGCCTGGACCGATACACTTAGGAACAGCAGCCTTCTCCTTCACCTTCTCCACCATGTCCTCCTGCTCTTTCACCATCTCCTCGGCCAAAGCCTGCTCCCTCACCACGGCTTGCTCTTTGGGCTCCGGTGTGGCTTCGCCGATCTCCACCTGAGATAACACTCAGAGCTCAGATCACAGAACCATAGAACAGGGTCAAAAACAACAACAAGACAAAATGAAAGAGAACAAAATGCTTAAAAAAAAGAACCTTCGTTTCTAGGCTGATTATCAAAATATTCAAAAATCCTCCTAAATCTGAGTTTTGATGATTTGAAGGCCGATCTATTTTCATGTCCATGTAACAACTCAATAAATGGAGTGATTAATAAACTGAAATTAATCACTAGGGTATGTTATTTAACAAAAAGAGACATAAAGAGGGCAGTTAGTTTGCTGATTAATTCTAGTTTTTAAACAAATTTTCAACAACAACAACAAAAAAGACGCAAGGTATGAACACCAAGGGTAACGTTATAAAGGAAAAAAGATGAGAGCTCAGGAAGGACTGTCGCTTTCATCTGGAGCTGTCTGTCCCGGTTTATTCATTTCAGCAAAACAAAGCCATGTTACCGGTTGGAAGATCTTGATTCTCCTCTTTGTGCTGCGAGTGCTCGACTTCCTGATCTTCCCTTTAACGCCCTCGTCCTCGCTGGGTCTTTCTTCTCCGGCCGAGGAGGTGAACAGGCTCTCGGACGAGGAACTCAGAGCCGCTTTAGAGACCGCAGGCTGCTGCTTCAAGAAGTCGATGGGACTTTGGCATGGAGAGCAGGATGGACAGATGTAATCCTCTCCGTTTTTCTCCAGGAGACGACCACGGGCCTGGCTGATGCCTACACAGTCACCGTGGAACCATTCGTGACATCGGTCACAACAGATCATGAACCTGTGGCGAGAAGGTTCACGGTGTGTTTAAAGTGTGTTGCGTAAGAGCACACGCGAGCTTCAAAATCACTTTCAGAAATGATAAATATCAATATCCGAGCCATGAACACCGACTGGTATTGGATACTGATCCACGGACATCCTCACAACAACCACGGTGACTGCTTTAAAACTAATTTACTATCCTAGCGTGCTCTATAGATTAGATTTACCATCATCAGTAAAGCAGATTAAATAAATATTGGTGCAGCTCTGGACCCCGGTGATGAGGAGGTTGATTGTCTTCTCTGGAGCTTAAGTGGCAGAAAATCAACAGTTTGAGCTGACTGTGATTTGACTCTAATGCAGCCACCATTATAAATGAGATCATGTACCGGTGAACATCCCAAAGATACACATACAGTCAGGTCCAGAAGTATTTGGACAATGACGGAGTTTTTGTGATTTTGCCTTTATACACCACCACAATGGATT
>CM075018.1:2096880-2108984 GCA_037576675.1 Pangasius sanitwongsei | reverse complement strand
AAGTCTCCAGAAGAACTGCGGCTGCTTCTGCAAGATGCTCAATAACACTTACAGCTCATTTCCTTATAAAACTGCACTAATTGTACCTGAGATACTGATTTATTTTTAAAAGCGAAGGATCGTCACACCAAATACTGACTTTATTTCATTTATTACTGTTTAATGCTCTTTATATAGTAGAAACATTGTGCCTTTTGCACAGAACTGTATATATATTCATAAAAGCAATCTATAAGAGTGTCACAAATGTACTTTATATATAAATATGATGATTATACAGGCGCTTGTGGGTTAAAAGAAAAGTTTTGGCACCCCCAAAACAAACTAACCCACACCAGTGTGTTTGACTGCAAGCTTATGCGTTCCTCTTCAACATTAGGCTTCTGACAGCCACCTATTCTATACATAAATCATCTAAAAAGCTGCTATAGTATAAAAGTTAAACGTAAAATTTAAAAGTTTTGACCCCCTACCATCACAGCTGGAATAATGTTACCTAGCTAGCTCTAACTAGCCTGCTAGCAACTAGCCGTGACTTTTAGCATCCACAACACGTCTTTTTTATAAGCGACCAAGCTATAATATTAAATCATATCTATATATACATACACTTATATAAATATAGATTCTTTACAGGTCATAACTAGGTTATTATTCATCTTATGTCCTAGCAATGCTAGCTAGCTAACTCACAATAATAAAGTTAGCACGAAAAAGACGTTAATATCCGATTAGCAACATTCGCTACTTCTGTAACGTAAAGAAAGACTCTTTACTAAGGCTTTTTTGGGCAAAATACATCATTACAGAGATTTATTTTTGCATAATTTACCTATCCAGGAGAAACCTGGCGAGTTGGGCGTCTGTTTTCAGGCCCTTTTCTTCTTTCAGAGCTCTCCATCGGTCAAACGCAGTTCCTACACTAACTCTGGTTTTACTCCTAAACGCATCGTACAGCTTTTTAGATAAATACTGAACTGGCTTTGGCTTTGGCACTTCAGCGGTAATAACTTCAAACTCATCCATATTAAAGACGTGAATATGGTGAACTTTTACGCCTTGATTATACAAATACAGATGTGTCGTTCTCGAACGAGTCTTTGAACCGACTCTTTTAGGTGAAAGCTCAGAGTCGACTCACATCCCCGAGTCGTTTTTTTTTTTTTTAATCCTTTTCTTTTCTGTATTTGTAGGAAATATCGATAGTTTATTCACAGCTTGTCGGAGAAGATATAAATCGCAATCAAAGATATAAAAAATATATACATATATCGCAAATTCTCCCGTTTAAAGAGAAACAAATGAATGAACCGCTTGGGAGTCGAAAGAGTCGGTGAGCCGAGCCAAATGATCCGACTCAGTGAAAAGAAGCGCAGTTAATTTTAATTAAAAAAAAATTCAAAGCCCAAAAAATGCTACTAAACTAAGTCCAATATAACAAACTAATTGATGATAACCAATCACAACCAAGCTCTAACTGTTTAATTAAGGAGTTAATGCATTTAATGAATCACTTATTAGATTCCTATTATCTCATTTTCCTCTCAATTTTAAATCCTGTTACAGTTTCTAAGAACAGCAACATCTCCAAATACATAAATAATGCAAAATGTGGGATGTGAAAGAAGAAATAAATAATAAAAAACACTAATAATGATAGATAAATAAACACAGAAGTCTTCAGGACAGAGGAGTTGATGCTTTGCGGTTTCTCGATAATGTGACAAGCGACGTTTTCTGTCTTATTAAGTTTATTAAGAGAGGCTGGTCAGGGAACGACTGTTCGCCCAAGTGATAATAGGGATTAACTTGTCTTGTGGATATTCCACAACACTGAATACAACTATTAATGGATAAAAATATAATATGTTCTTTAATACAAATACAAAAATTGCACTCATTGGCAAACTGCTGTGGTTTAAGATGAAGAAAACACACTTTGGGATCAGCTTCGGGGTGATAACAGTAACTACACTTCATCACACCGACCCACCGTTAATTAATTTCCTGTAACAACGCAACTCCATCGCTTCGAAAACCTAAACATGTGCGTCAGTGGGAAAGTGATGCTTGATTACACCACATTATAAATGACCCAGAATCTGTTCATCATCAACTCTTACAGATATTCAAACAGTAAAATACGACACATCCCTAAACCAAAATATTCAATGCAGTGACTCAGCTTTCACGTTAAAATCTCTTTTAAATTCAGCGACGTTGCGTTATGTTCATCCACATACCTTTCCGAGTCCGCGTCCACGTCCGAGTCCACGTCGGAGTCTGCGTTCCGCCGGACTGTCCAAACCTGAATCGCTGAAAGAGATCATTAATCATCAGGAATTATACGGAATAACGAAGGAAGCACACGTATGCAATTTATCAAAAGAGGGCAATCATGGACCTCTTTTCTACTGTAAGACTGAAAGCTTGTGCTTATTTTTCCTGCTAAAAAGGCTGTAAGTGACACACGGATCAGCGACGGCGTCTCTTGTGTTTAATAAATATCCAGCACCGGACGTTATTGCCCTAAAAACAATACGGCGATGGTCATCAACCCTGTTCCTGGAGATCTACCTTCCTGAAGACCTCAGATCCAAGAAGTTCCTGAAGGAAGGTAGATCTCATGGAAGAGGGTTGGTGACCACTGAAATACGGCAATGACATCAGTTGCTGCATATTTATTACTGATGATGGAGAATTTTAATTTTTACAACTGTTTTTGTTTGTGTGTGTGTGTGTGTGTGTGTGTACACAAAAATACACAACATATGAACTAATTTATACTTTATATCATCTCCTTTTTTTCCTGTCAAAATACTGTACAATTGCATAAGAAATTCATAAGAAATCTTGAACAGTGGTTGAGTGGTTCATATTATAATTAAGTCTATTCATATAATTACTGTCTAATTATTAGAACAATTCACATTTAATGGCCTACAGTGTAGAGAGGAATGACTTTGGGATTTCCGGATCAGCGACTAACATGGCTGAAAGGTGAGCACAGTTACCTTTTAATGCTTAACTATTACGGATTAGTTTTTGTGGCTATGAATAAGACAATTTGAAGTGGTTTTGTTTCATAGTGATGCTTCATGTCACCACTTTCGACTCGCGTCACAGACTCTGAACTGATGAATTTGATTCAGCGTGAATAAAAGAGTACTTCTCTGTCCAATCGTCTCTAAATCATCATCTGTTTTTTTTTTTTTTTTTTTTACACTAACCATGAAGCTAGTTCACTATTCAGACCAAAAAGGGGAAAATATAATGAAAAATATGTTATAAACCACTCGTTATGTCAATTATTTTGCTTGTGTCTTTCAGCTAAATAATTTATATAAGAAGTTACGGAGGATCTGCTACAGAAGCCGAGCTGCTTCATGTTTACAAATCTGGAGTTGCTGAACTACGGACAGTTTTTTCTTCATATGTTTATTGACTCTGCTACAGTATTTTTCAGTCCGCTGAAACACATTACTGGGTCTGGATCTGGATCTGGATCTGTACCGCAGTCCACCAGTGGACGACCCCTGTACTACAGTCTAATGATCTCTGTTCACAAGTGTTTCTCCTACGTGCTCTTAAATTTTAAATTTGACCTTTAATTTGAACCAGATGTGTGTCTTCCAAGGACTAGAGCTGGTCTCATTTTTCCCCAGCCACTTGTCCCTAGTTCATGAATAAGTAATGAGCATGTGCGGCTTCATCCAATCACTGAGCACTGGAGCAAAATGTCATCATCTTCATCTCATCATCTGTTGTTAACAAAGCTACTTTAAGTGGTTTTAAATATACAAGCTGAAGTTAAAAGCTAGCAAAAAAATCATACTATAACGTTCTATATGGGTTAACAAAAAAAGAGAGAGAGAGAAAACCTTACAATACTGAGGTCACAAAACAATTGTAATTCTGCTAGAACATTAGACTAAATCTGATTAGATAAAAATAGATTTATATTACATAAACATCTAATCATAACATCCTCTTAAAACCCAAATAAAGCATTTTATGTTTAAAACGTATTTGTGGGGCTGCTGAACAGAAAACATTCGCACTATTGTCGGGGGATCGCGAGTTCGAATCCCGACGATGCCACAGCCGTCCGGAGGCAGGAGTCAAGACAGCAAAACTGGGCGTGCCCTCTGGGTGGGAGGGGCATGCTCTCTCTTCCCTGTCGATCACAGCGATACTAGCCAATTGTGAGAGTCTGTGAGCTCATGTATGCAGAAGAGGGCGGATAGCGCTTTCCACAGGAGGAGGAGCTTTTCACACTGCGCTTCCCCCCGGGTTATCGTCGTTCTAAACCCCGCTTTTAACCCCGGCTTTTCGAAGCGGGATTAGCACCGTTTTTTTACCCGTGGTTATAAAAACCCTGCTCCGAAGCAGGATTAGCACCGCTTTTGAAGTGTTAACCCCGCCTTGCAGAGCCAAACATGTACAGTGTGAAACGGTTCGGTGTTAGAATGCTACGGCTAGATGCTTAGCAACAGACACCCAATCAGAAACGAACAGCGAGTGCCTCGTATCACTGTCGGTAAATGTGCCGTTAGCAATGAAACGCCACCAGTGATGACTCCTGGGAATGACCCATAATTTCCAAAATGAGGACGGAGCAGTGAACAATGACGCTACTGTACAAGTAAACACAAGTCTCTCTATGTTTAAAAGGAATTCAAAAAAAATATCCATATAATTTGCTCCTCTGTGTTTTCTTTCTTTTGTCTTTTTGTCTTCGTTTTCTTGACTTTGTGCATCTCAGGAGGCTTAAAACAGCCAAGGAGGATTTACGTGGCGACATTTTTTTCCTCACTGATGCGCAAGCACGAGACGAGCCGTTATTTAACCCAGTCGCACGCTGTATTTATCCAATCACAGTTGCTGACACCGCAAATATGCAAATAAGAACGTTAAACCCAGGGTTTGGGAAGGTATAGTTTGAAACGTCAGATTACGAATACCCAGGATTAACTGGATTCACTCCGGGTAACGTATGAGCAAGGTGAAACGTGAAACAAGATAACCCAGGATTTCATTTACCCGCAGTTTAGAATGACCCAGGGGTAAATATTTCAAGTGTGAAAAGCTCAAGAGTGTGTTACACTGCCATGTGACACGGCATGAGCAGCTATATGAAAAGATGCATTATTATTATTATTATTATTATTATTATTACTACTACAACATAACTCGTGAAGCCTTCATCTTCGCCAGTTGGTAGCTGTCGTATGATTGGAGGAGAGCTGGCTGGTGGGTGGGAATTGGGCCAAATGAGGAGAAAATGGGTGAAAAACTCTGGAAATTTACTTTATAGCGATAGAAACTATGCTTTTTCTTAAAAGAATGTAAACATTTTATATGCAGAAATAGTGCTATCTGTGTTATTTACCTTTACTTCGTCTGTAGATTTTCGGCGGATTGACTTGCACGCCTACGTTGGCAGTGTTGCGCACCTTTTCGTACTGGCATCCGATACTTCTGATCGACGGCTAAAACGTAAAGTACACGAGTTAAACCTAAAACAGACCCAATTTGAAATATAAGTGTGTTTGTTAAATTCATTAAAATGACTTACTGTTACTGAGGGAGGAGCGCCGACTGTGTACAAAGACGGCACTGCGTTCTCGATCAGCCTGAGGTAACAAGTTATCCCGGCGTTAAACAGCCCCAAGTTGTTGAAGGAGTCGTCCGAAAAGTGTCTGTCACATATCCGAGAACTCGACCGAATTCCGCTCTCTTCAAGATGAGCAAACTCCAGCCATCTCTTTCGCAACCAAGGATCGGTCGGGAAAGCAAACAACGTGCGGGGAGAAGAGCAGCCGAAAACACAGCGCCGGACCATGTCTGCTGCAAACTCGCAGTTTCTGCAAAACACACACAGCTGCGCTGACGTCTGCTGAAACGTACACAATTTATTACACACCTCCGACTACACAACGAGCCTTAAAACATGTTACTGTTCTCCCAGAAACGACAAACTGTCATTAAAGTGAAACTAATTCATCAACACCAACATCAATCAAATACATTAAAGGCGTTTCAAACTCCTCTAATAGCACAGGAAGCTAGAACAATATTAAACATTATTTAAAACAGGAATTAAATAACAGGTTACATGAAAGAAAAACTACAAATATCACCCAAGAATTAACTAAAATTAAATTCCCACATTAATTAACATCGATGTTTCATAAAATAATAATAATAATACTTAAAAAAGAAATCCTATGTTGATTTCTGTTTTGTTTTTCAAACAAACAAAAACAGATAAATGGAAAAAAGTATCTTTGTAAAAAAAAAAAAAACACACACACACAAAATAACGCCTGTGTTGATCAATACATTTAATGAGTATGTTATTTAATTTCTATAATAATAATAATAATAATAATAATAATAATAATAATACACAATATAGAATTTTTTAACAGAAATTTACAACTAAGTTTTGGCAATATTTTCATTTTCGCTTAGAGTTGTAATTTTTATTTATAATAATAATAATAATAATAATAATTTTTACTGTCTTACTTGTGACCTGTGGAATATTAATGGCCCCGTTAAAGTGCCGGTTAAAGGTATTTCCGGTTGAAACCGGAAGTCGAAGTCGCGTGTCAAAAATTTTTTAGCTACATTTCATTTTTTTAAAGTAGCAACGTCTGAAATCCGGAGCTAACGTTTAACACTACAGGGAAATTAATTATTACCGCGCGGTGCCTCAGACCACTGAGCAGCGCCTCCACATCAACAACTGACAAAACTCAACAACAACAACAACAACAACAACAAAATATCCGAGTTTAACGTTCAGGAGCCCGGACCGAGCGGTGCTCTCGCGCAAACCTACACAACAGAGCCATTCGGTGGCCACGCCCCTTTCCCTGCGTCATCAGCCTGCGACTTCTGAGTGACAAAACCGTCCAACACGACATCAGAGCCACTTAAGGTCTGTAAGAGAAATCTTGAATTTGACTGTTTGGTGGATGGAAATTAGAACAAAATCTCTCTCTTTTCCTTTTTACCCAAGGCTCAGGAAGTTCATTTTAAAATTATCGATGATTTCTACCCATGTAATCAGTTCTTAAGCCTTAAGATTTTAATATTTATTGTAATATGTGCACTTTTTGTGAAGGTGAAATAGAAACACTGGAACATTTGTTTTATTAAATTTTATACATTTTCTAAAAAACTTTGGGATGACCTCCATCTTTGGGTAAAGACGAAATATTTAATACCTGACTGATTATACGAAAATATAAAATATGACATTAATAATACAAACTTTAGAATTGAATTTATGGTAAATAACATTCTGATCTTAGCTGAATATTATATTCATAATGTAGGTTCTTCAAAACGCTCCCAGATTTCTGTCTCTCCAAAATGAGTTGATGATTTTTCACAAATCTCTAAAGAATATCTGTAATAAGAATGCCCTACTTTTACTTTTAGATTTATTGAAGGATTATTTTGAACGTTAACCCTTTGTATGTGTTTTTATTTTCTTTATTCTGTCCTTTCATGCCTTTGCTGCTGTTCAGTTATTTTTGTTTGCAATTATTGAAGTATTGTTACTATAAAGCCTGTTTTTGTATTGCATTTAAATAAAAAAAAAAACAAAAAGAAACATTAGTGCCAGTACAAAAGTTTGTGTGTGTGTATCTTGCTTTATTTTGGAAACATATTACTTGGGTTTACTCGTTATAAAAGAGCCATAAAAGGAATATTTAATGTTAAATGTAATTAGTTTACTGGCAAAGAAAAGTATTATATGCATGCACGTAGATGTGAGGTGCTAAATACTAAACCCCTTTTTGTCTTTTTGGAAAAAAAAACAAAATGTGAAATGCAAACATTAACTACTTCATTCAAGATTAACGCTGTTAAAACATGGAATCTGTGCTCCAAATGTGGAGCTTTTGTGTAAAAATATTTATTTATTTATTCATTTATGTATTTATTCATTTTTGTATTTAAAGCTGTATTTGTAGCCTTCCCCTGGCATTGATTTGTTTATATTACTTACATTGTTGTCTAAAATAATATTTAAAAAAACGTTTAGTAGTTCCTCATGGGGAAATGAACGTCGTATATCAACATAATAGTAAGAGAGAAAAAAATACGTAAATATAAATATGACGGTAGAACCGTCTTACTGTAATAAGTATACAGATATGTACACACATAATGAATGTAGAGTTTAAAATTTAAACGCAGCAGGGTAAAAAATACATTTTCAAATATCTGTGTATGTGTAGACAGGGCCTGAAATGTAGAGCTTTAACTAAGGTGTAAGGGAGTAAACACTTTAGAGGTGTATATACATAAATACACGATATGGCCAAAAGTATGTGCACCCCTGACCATCACACCCATATGTGGTTCTTCCCCAAACTGTTACCACAAAGTTGGAAGCACACAATTGTATAAAACGTCTCTGTGTGCTGTAGCATTATAATTTCCCTTCACTGGAACTAAGAGGCCCAAACCTGTTCCAGCATGACAATGTCCCTGTGCACAAAGCGAGCTCCATGAAGACATGGTGTGTGAAGGTTGGAGTGGAAGAACTCGAGTGTCCTGCACAGAGCCCTGACCTCAACCCCACTGAACACCTTTGGGATGAACTGGAACACCAACTGCACCCCAGACCTCCTCCACATCCCAACATCAGTGCCTGACCTCACTAATGCTCTTGTAGCTGAATGAACAAAATCCCCACAGCCACATTCCAACATCTAGTGGAAAGCTTCCCAGAAGAGTGGAGCTCATTATAACAGCAAAGAGGGATTACACCTAGAATGGGATGTTCAACAAGCACATATGAGTGTAACAGTCAGGTGTCCACAAACATTTGGCCTTACAGTATATATAAGTGCAATAAACCTGGTTATTGTCCATATGTGTAAAAGTATTATTCAGAGCTGTATAGGATATCCTCATGTTGTGGATTTTGGATTATTGAAAGTGTCCAATCTTACGTTCTTCACTTTTCAGTGGTTTTGATACATAGTTTGGGAATAATACTACACTAAATGTATGTGAAGTACACCAGAGATTTCCACAACAGCCAATAGCATTCAAGTGTGCATATATCCGAGGTTTTACGGTAATCACCATGTACTCCCCTGTTAAAACGTAGAAAAGTTTACATGCACACTCTCTTATTAATCACTGTACAGAACATCATTTTTCCTAAAATACAATGTTCTAGTTATTTGATCTAGATATTGTAAATTATAAAAGTGAGATGTTCTGTGACTTTGTTTACTGCTCTTTATAGTATATTTTATGTTGATAAGTTGATTTATTTTTGGAGGCATCTTAGCTTTACAGCATTTCTTTGCATGTGCCTAAGACTTTTGTACAGTACTGTATATGTAGATAAATATCGAAACAGATGATTGCATTGTTGGAAGAAGGTGCATGAGTTTATGAGTGTATTAGTGCATGAGTGTATGAGTATATTAGTGCATTAGTGTATGAGTGCATGAGTATATTAGTGCATTAGTGTATGAGTGCATGAGTGTATTAGTGCATGAGTGTATTAGTGCCTGAGTATATGAGTGCATGAGTGTATTAGTGCATTAATGTATTAGTGCATGAGTATATTAGTGTATTAGTGTATTAGTGCATGAGTGTATGAGTGCATGAGTATATTAGTGCATGAGTATATTAGTGCATTAATGTATTAGTGCATGAGTATATTAGTGCATTAATGTATTAGTGCATGAGTATATTAGTGCATGAGTGTATTAGTGCATGAGTATATTAGTGCATGAGTGTATTAGCGCATGAGTGTATGAGTGCATGAGTATATTAGTGCATGAGTGTATTAGTGCATTAGTGTATTAGCGCATGAGTATATTAGTGTATTAGTGCATGAGTATATTAGTGCATGAGTATATTAGTGCATGAGTGTATTAGTGCATGAGTGTATTAGTGCATTAGTGTATGAGTGCATGAGTATATTAGTGCATGAGTATATTAGTGCATGAGTGTATGAGTGCATGAGTACATTAGTGCATGAGTGTATTAGTGCATGAGTGTATGAGTGCATGAGTATATTAGTGCATTAGTGTATTAGTGCATGAGTGTATGAGTGCGTTATTGCTGGTGATTTCTCTGCACACATTACCTGGTGCAGAAGCAGGTGTTGTGCTTGGAGCAGCACAGTAATCATGGTCTTTCAGAGAGATGGCTTCCACCTGATTCTCTCTCCTCTCCGACCCCCGGTGCTTTTGGGCTCTTTCAGCTGCTCCGGAGGGAAAGGTCTGCTGCACACCTTCCTGTGGGATGTAATGGTGAAGTTGTCGCGGCGTATGTTTGCTATCCATCGTGTCCTGAATTCACTCTGTGATGGGAAGCTGTGGAAGCTTAAACAGCTGTTAAACTTTCCAGACGCTGTGCACAGAGGCGCGCAGCAGAGCTCGTGATATTTCTTCTCCTGTTTCTGAAAGTGAAATGTCTTAAATATCTTCCGGCGGACACTCATTGTGTAGGTCCGGGTGTAAACTCGGTCCTAAACCTTCACTCTGAGTGCTTTCAAACTAGCGCGGTGCACATTAACGAGACCTGTAACGTGATGGTACAGCACAACTGTGTCGCACAGCATGACGTCACAGGTATCAGCCAATCAGAAGCACGCTACGACATAAACAGGAAGTTCTTCATCCATGTTCGAGTCGCAGCAAAGCGGTTAACATCGGGGTTTTTTTCTTAAACTGTAATATATTAACTTCAAATAAAAAACAAAATCAAAAGAAATGTGCTTTATAATAAAGTAGTGACTAATTTATCATCTCATCTTGTGTTTGTATTTTATACATTGCGTTGTTGTTTGAGCTCTAGTGCAACAAATTCACGACATTGTAGTAACCATAGCAACGACAAATAGCCAACTCCTGCTTATACATGCTTAACGACAGTATAATGCTAGGTTTACGATAAACTTTAAAATATTTTTGTTTATAGGGAACTACTTTGCAAATATATCAATATGATAGTGATTTGTTGCTTTAAATATAATTATAAGTATAATAAAAGTAGCATAAGTGTTTGTGTAAGATGTCCTAACAAAATACCAATAAAACAATATCGATTTATAGGTGCAAATTCTGCAACAGGATTACTGAGAACTTAAAAAGTTAAAATTTGAGATTTCTGGAGTTTGAGACGTGCATTGCGTGTTCGAATTTCCGTCTCGCGTTTCTTCCTCACCTTCCGGGCTTCCGTAGTAACTGTACTTAAAGCACCTCCAGTTAAAGCTGCGCGCGGAGGTATTTCCCATTTCTGCTTTTATTGCATGCTGTTATTGCGCGTTATTTATGCAAATTCCTGCTTGGTATAAAATCTCACAGCCGCTAAATGATTTCAGGAGTTGAGTTGCACGGCTTAGGGATTTTTCTCAGCATTTTTTTGTATTGTAAACAAACACAAGCCCGGTTATTAGCTAGCAACCGACTAATGCTAGCTCACCTTCCTGTATTTTTCTGAACCATTTATTGCAGGTTTGTGATCACAAACGTCCAGGTTTGTCTCTGTTAGTCAGCATGAGAAATCTACAACATGCTGCCTTTCTGAAAACCCAGAGATTATGCGTTTATTTAAAAAAATAAACCAAAAAACGAGTGTAATGTATAATATATCTCATATATAATGTGTAGAGATTTAGCTGTAGCTCAGACTGGAGTGAAGAACTAGATATTTATCTCATTAAATAAATTTTTTTAAGCTTAAACCTTTTGATGCATAAATTATTTATATGTATATGCAGATACTTTAGCTCTTAGTCTTGTTTTTAAACTTAAAAATTGCATAATGTAATAATAATTAATAATAATAATAATAATAATACATGTGCTATAATGTCTAAAACATTCAGGTCTAAAATATGACAAAATCTAAAAAATAATTTTTTTTAATTGATAAATTGTACACTGTTTAGGTTGCTGCATGATGCAAAGAGGTTACAAATCTTAAAAAAAAAAAAAAAAAAAAAAAAAAGGTGGATGGAACAAAAACTGTTAACAATAAATAATTTCATATCGGTCGCAAAACCCAACATTTATGGGTGGTAATAAAGCCTCCAGAAACACAGCCCA
>CM075018.1:2084989-2096870 GCA_037576675.1 Pangasius sanitwongsei | reverse complement strand
AATTAATTTATAAAAAATTAAAAAAAAAAAAAAATAATTTTTTTTAATTTATAAATTTTAAAATTTTTTGTTTTTTTTATTATTTAAATATTTTAAAAATATTAAAAAAAAAAAAAAAAAAAAAAAAAAAGCTGTCTGGTACAAAAACTGATTCCACTTAATCAGTTCATCTCGGTCTCCAATCGCCTCCTTTATGGCTGGTAATAAAGCCTGCAGAAACACCTGCCCTTTGTGGGTAAGATTGAAGACTCCTGCAATAAAGGGTTAAACTAGATTTGGGAAGTATGATGACCTACACTCACAGAGCACTTTATTAGGAACACTGAACACTCGTCCTGGTGATGAGTCTGGTGTTGAGTGAGAGCCTCATGTAGTTCACATAAGGCATTGTCTGTGTCAATGGTGAAATAAACTGCACTGATTATGACCAAGGTAAGTTCCTGAGGAAGATAGAAAAGGGTGGTGTTCAGGAGCTCTGGGTTGGGTATGCAGAAGAAGAACTGAGAAGAACACGGCCGGCTGGATAGTGTGGCCATGTGTTGGTGAAGCAGAGGAGGTTGCTGTCCCGAATATCCCTCTGGATCTTAACCCTGGTCCAGAGGTCATTGGTCATTGAGCTTGTTCCCCAGAGACTGGACGTTGGCTAGCAGGATGCTAGGCAGGGGAGCACGATGTGTGCGAGCCCTCAGCCTGTTCCTGACGCCAGCTCGTTTCCCTGAGGGATGCCGCTTCGGGTTGTGTCCTTTGCTTCTCCTCAGGATCTCACTCAGCCAACATGGGTCCGGTGTTAAAAACCGGAGATAGGTGACGAGATTGTAAACCAATAGAAGTAAGAGTGTTTATACTGTATCTGGTGATAGCCATGGTGAAAAAAAAAGAGGTTAACGTAAGGGAAAGTGCAAAAAATAAACAAAAACAAAGTGTGGTCAGAGCAGTCGTGACGGCAGCCGACCTCACCAGCGCCATCTTGGAGATACACCAGCATGGACTGTTGACACAAAGCAGATTCAGTCTATGGATTCATGCTTTTGGTGCCAAATTCTGACCCTACCATCTACATGTCTCAGCAGAGATCGAGACCCATCAGACCAGTCCTCAGCTGTCCAGTTTTAGTGAGCTTGTGCCCGCTTCAGCCTCAGCTTTCTGTTCTTGGCTGACACAAGTGGAACCCGACGTGGTCTTCTGCTGTTGTAGCGCATCCGCCTCAAGGTTCAACGTGTTGTGCATTCTGCGATGCTTTTCTGCTCGCCACAATTGTACAGAGTGGTTATCGGAGTTACTGTAGCCTTTCTGTCAGCTCCAACCAGTCTGGCCGTTCTCCGCTGACCTCTCTCATCAACAAGACATTTACGGCTGATGTGAACGTTACCCGAAGCTGCTGGTATCTGCCTGATTTTATGCCCTGCACTGCTGCCACACGATTGGTTGATCGGTAATAGCATGAATGAATAGGTGTGCAGGTGTTCCTATTAAAGTGCTCGGTGAGCGTAATAAAACAATACGCTTGTCTGAGACACTGTGATTTCTTTATATTCATTAGAGTATTAAAAATGACTAGAAGCAGCTGATTTGATGTTTAAATTTTTGATGTTAAAATCAAGTATTTTTGCAGATACCTAGATTTGGTTTTCTTTAAGTGTTAATAAATATGGTATTTTTTAGTATATCACACACACACATCAGCCATAACATTAAAACCACTGACAGGTGAAGTGAATAATATTGATTATCTCGTTACAGTGGCACCTGTCAAGGGGTGGGATATATAAGGCAGCAAGTGGACAGTCAGTTCTCGAAGTCGATGTGTTGGAAGCTGGAAAAATGGACAAATGTAAGGATCTGAGCGACTTTGACAAGGGCCAAATTGTGATGGCCATTCGACTGGGTCGGAGCATCTCCGAAACGGCAGATCTTGTGGGGTGTTCAGAGTTTGCAGTGGTTAGTATATACTGATCTTTGTCTGCACTTTAGTTGATGCACATCGATCATAATCCCTTTCTCAATGCATTTACTTTACACCAGCAAGAGATTATGAGCGAGACAGGCAAGGACAAGGGCGCCGTTTCAACTGAAGAGAAGGGCGGAGCGGAGAAGAGAGGCAGAAGGAGACCCCAGAAGAACCCACAGGTATGGCGAAGGACATCCAGAGTCCCCGTATGCCGAGAATTTAATAACTCGATTGTTCTGATCTAGACGTGTTGCGGTTTAAAAGGTTTTCTCTGTGTGTGAATCGAAAAATATCACAGTATTGCTAATCCATCTTTTAAAAACACACAAGCCAAAAAGCACACAACCCTCTGGATTTAAAGGATTATTTTTTCCCCCAATTTCCCTCACGTGAATGATATTAATGAGAGTTACTGGGAGCGTATCGTATGCATTCGGCATGCAGATTAAAGGAATAGGTGCACGAGTGTTTGTTTATGTACACCTGATCTGCGCCAGTATAATCAAAACTGTGATTTTGGGAAATATTTTTGCGTTATTTCTAACTACATTCATTCAAAACACATCACTTTCCTAAAGCTGAATATGCAGTCGTGGCCTAATGGTTAGAGTCTCGGACTTGTAACCTGAAGGTCGTGGGTTCGAGTCTCAGGTGCGGCAGGGATTGTAGGTGGGGTTAGTGAATGACCAGCGCTCTCTTCCACCCTCAATACCACGACTGAGGTGAGACCCTTGAGCAAGGCACTGAACCCCGAACCAAAAAAAAGGCTGCCCACTGCTCTGGGTGTGTGTGTGTGTGTTCACTACTGTGTGTGTGTTCACTACTGTGTGTGTGCACTTGGGTGGGTTATATGCAGAGCACAAATTCCGAGTATGGGTCACCATACTTGGCCACAAGTCACTTCACTTCAAACTAAAATTAAAAAAATACAAGTGTGTTAAGATGTGATTCTGCCTCATGCATCAGTCCTTCAAACAAACTCCTCCTTCTTTTACGCGTAGAGAAATGTGATGGAAAACAAACACACTCGTGTGGTCAGTATACAGGTTCGGATTTGTTGTTGAGCCAAACAGGCAGTTCAGTGAAGAATCGCCATTTATAATTATTATAAAATATTATATATATAATATTATAAAAGCTCTATGCCAATTTAGATCCAGCTGAAAAGATGCTTTATACCAGGAATGTCAAACATTTGATTTTAAAACCTGCGTTCTAGATTAAAATCATCTTGTGGGGCATAATTGAATTGAAAGATTAAAAAATGAGCTCTGTTACTCCACTAGGGGGCAAAATAGAGCAATAAGAGTTTATAATAAGAGCTACTAATTAAATGGGCTAATGATGTATACCGTAATTCCTCATTAGCAAGCTGAGAATTTGCCGCTGTAATCATATCCCTTTCCAGAAGAACAAATTTTAGGTCTTTTGCAGCGATGGGAATAAATAATAATGTGACTTTAACATTTTTTTATTTGTACCTTTTAAGATAAATGCTGATAAACAACCACATTTAAGAGTCGATGTGTTATTGGTCAGTAAACAGTCTGGCCCACTCGGCACTAGACGAAGTGTAATGTTGCCCGTAATCTGAAGAGAGTTCGACAGTCCTGAGCGTAATTTCAGGTGAAAAAGCAGAACAAGCTAAAGTGGAAAGATAACTTATGCTTCTTTCTTTCTCTTCTCTTTATGACAACAAATCACTGCTGTTTTTTTTATTATAAGTTTCAACTAAAGGCATTAACACAATGGGCTATTGAAAAGTACTAAAAGCTTGCGTAACTCACCTTTTATTCTTCCGTTTTTGCAGGTCTGAGACCATCCTGTCACAGCTTTCAGTCTGCAGAGGTTCACACTGGCAACCAACATCACAAGTATCTTTCTAGGAGAATCAAAGTATCAAAGTACATATACACACACACACACACACACACACACACACACACACACACACAGGGCGTCCCAAAAGTCACCATACATATTTAGTTTATAAGTTTTTCAGATAGTCTTTAAGAACGCCTTTGACAGAAGAAGGACGTATTGAAATCATTCTCATGTCTGGATCGGGAAGCTGTCGCGAGGTTGCGATGGACTTTAACAGGAAACATGGCGAGCTCATCACACACGACACTGTCGCCAAACTTATTAACAAATTCACAAAGACTGGAAGTGTTGCGGACCAACTGAGAAGCGGACGTCCACCGACATCCACTGATGAAGACACAACTGACGTGGTGCTGGAATAAATAGTCTCCTACGTATGGAGACTTCTGGAACACCTTGTGTGTGTGTGTCATACACACACACACACACACACACACACACTTTCTGGTTTAGATTGTGTGAAAGCCATTTTCCTGCTTCCCATTCACTCTGTCTGAGAGATTAATTCTGTTTGAATGTTTCATTTCTTATGTTTACTTCAAGACAGTGGAGTGTTACTGAAGATTAATGAATGAATTACTGACTTCATGAGACTTAGCTAGTTTTAGTAGCCAGGTGTCTCTTAATCCATGCAGTTGTGTGTCATGCAATGATGTTTTTTTATTTTAATAAACTTGAACTTCTGTTGTTTTTTTATAATAACTCCTTCATGTGGATTTTGTACGCTCGACATGACCTAAGACAGATGATAAGCATTAACAAAAAACATTGTTCTTTAACAAAGAAATATGTATAATCATTGATATGGTGAAGTAAGGAGAAATGTGTTGAACTTTTATGGAAGGAGTCTCCAGTGTCAGTGCTTTGAGGTAAAGCTGTAACTTCAAGTTTTATGGCATCTTCAGGACAGAGGAGTTCACGCTTTACAGTTTCTTTGTAACATGACAAGCTGCATTTTTCTTTTGTTTTGTTTTTTGTTTTTTTTTTGCTGGTGAGGGAAACAACTGTTTTATAGCTGCTATAACGTAAGTGAGAACAGGAACGAACTTATTTCTCAGATGTTCCATAACATTAATGTAATTATAAATGGATAAAAATTGTAATAGTTGGAAAAAGTTGTACAAACTCACTACACCGCACATTATTCCACAGCTCTTACAGCCGTGATGAGCGCAGGTGCAACCCATGACGTCAAAACGGAATAAATAAATGGTTTTAAGATGATAAAATAGTGACTATGATCAACCGACAGACACCAATGAGTATCTAACAAAGCTATAAATAAATAAACAAAAAGATCTAGACGTCTGATGAATCTCAAAACACAGCTGCTTTCTGCAAATAAATAAAATATGCGAAAATGTAAGGAGAAGGCACACAACAGTTTGTTTGTTTCAGCTTGACACCGTGTCACTAGTTTCAGTCTGTAACGCTGGCGTGTTTACGTGTCTTGAAGTTTGTGGTCAGGTCACGTCACGTCACGTCACGTGCCCGACCCGTTCCGCTGTGAACCAGGAAGTGTCCAACTTCCTGTAAAATTACGGGAGTTTTTTTGTTTGTGTTTCTTTCTTTCTTTCTTTTGTGTTTTTGTTAACGCAAGGAGGAGGTTGACAATAGTTTAAACAGAACACACACAACATATAGAACAAGAACAGTAATAATAAAAAGTATTAAAAAAAATAAGTGGATTACTTCAAAACAACAAACTTGACACAAAAAACAGTTTTTTAAGCATTTCTTTTTCCAGGGTGGATAAAACTTTAACATGTAGTTCTATATCATTTTCAATCTTTGAAAATAGAGGTTTCATTTTTTCAAGCATTTGCACTTATGAATAAAATCCTTTAGAATTAATATAATTTAATTACATACAATACACACACACACACACACACACACATCTTTACTTTCTTTCAAAGGTAATGAAATCAAACAAAACCTTCTCAAAGTAAAGCTTAAAGCCTGTAAAGTTACTGAACTGATGGCTCTTGGAGAATATAATATCCATACGCAACATTCCTGCTGAAGATGATGGTTAATATTTCGGTATTAAGATTTGCAAAATTTTTAAAACTAGAAATGATATCAATTTTTTTCATTTGAGGAAAAAAACAATTGATTCATGGTTGTTAAGACACCTTACTTTAATCAGCCTGGACTTTAATATTTTGTCTGGACTAGTTTATGCCTCTGCCTCTAGACAATATACACTTTCCAGTTATTTAAAAATTGACTCTAAACTTTTTAAATGTATTTGGAGGAATAAACCCCATCATATAAAAAAGAAAGAAATGATCTGCTGTCTACAGGAAGAATGGGCTTAAATGCTTTATGTTTCAGAATGTTAAATATTAGTCTGAAGATACCGTGTGTACAAAAATAAGCAAAGTATGTGGTGTATGATTTCTAATTTGATATTTGATGTGAGGTATTTACTTGAGTGTAACTGTGACAGAAAAATAACCCTAAAACAGTATGTAGTCACTTTTGTATGAGTATAACTTCAACTCTCATAGAGTTACAATTTGGAACAAGATATATATATATGTATATATGTATAAATTAAAAGTCTTTACATTAAAAACCTCGTTTTTTTTTTAATATTAGGAAAATAAATCAATGCTGACGGTGGAATATTCGATTCATTACACTGAGTTTGTGAACAGATCTAATGTTTATATAAAAATTTGGATCGATATTTTACTGTAATGCAGTTACAGTAATATTTCATTAGAACTGGAATATTATTTACATCCTGAATCATAATACAAGGAAAAGATATTCTGATTTACTGATGAATTAAGAAAGTTTTAAGATATCTGTTACAGTATACTGGAACTGCTGATGGGGAAAATGGATTGATTATGGGGGGAAAAAAAACAGAGTTAGATGATAATAAATATAACTTTCAGGAGGTTTAATACTAAATAGTTTATAGAAGTTAAAACCCACCAAATTAAAATGGAAAAACAGTAGATAATAAATGTGTTTTGTGTGACAGGAGCCGTGAAACTCTTCAGCATGTTTTGTTTGAGTTACAAACTTGTATTGAAAAAGAACTCAGTATTAATATTTGCTTTAAAGAAAGAGGTGCTGTGATACGTTTCAGCCCTATCAGATATCGTTTGTAATTAACTTATTTATCACCTTGCCATGTTATTATTATACAAAATATGTAAATGAAATGTAAATGGGATGTAAATGAAAATCTGCAGATTATTTCAAAATGTTAAAACTTTCTGGGGGAAAAAACGTGAAAGCTGTGCAAACTTTTTATATTTGTTGAAACTTTTTTTTTAAAAATTGTTTTCACCCCTAATGTCGGTTTACTCTGATTTGTATTTTATATTTTGTCCTGTTGTTACTAAAAAAATAAATAAAATATGTTAAAAAAAAAAAAAAGTAAATTCAAAAATTACAAAAATTACAAACTGTATAATTTGAGTTTACTAATTTCATTATTTTATTGGAAAAGTATTATAGTCATAGATGTAAGAAGCTAAATACTAAAGCCCTTTTTTTTTCTTTTTTTTTTGCAAAGCAGCTGGAAATCATTCAAGTGCAATAAGAGCTGGAGATTTCCGGTGACTGATGTGCCATCTGGATAGCTACCATATCTCCATCAGAACCTGTACACCAATGACCATCTGTTAATTACCCACAATCCCCTGCGTTAAACTCGGGCACATAGAAGATTGCACCTTGAGCCATCTGTGCCCCTAAAAGCCTCCAAAAAGAATCGGCACATCGAATCGACTCAGGAAATGATTCAGTTACTAGAAATGTTAAAAGCTCTACTCATTAGCACCATCTTCTGGCAAAACGGATTCATTCGTGTACTAAATCTAGTCGTAAGGCATTTATTTGTGTCTCAAGAGACACCAGTGCTACCATATAAATATATTATATCTAGCAAGAAAATATGATTGATTTCATGATTGGGGTGAAATGTATGTTCCAGTGACATCACATTTACAAATCTGTACGTAAAATACAGCTAAAAGACGTTTTAAACACACTTTATAGCTTCCTTCATGACAATCTGTGCACAGGATTCAAATTCAAATAAATAACTTAAGACAAGGTAAAACAGCACCTAGTTCAATCCCTCACACTTATTACCTGAACACACTCACCCCTAAGAAATATTTGGAACATTCCACAAGGAAGTTGCATCGTCTGAATTTCCTGAAGATCATGAGAAGAAGAAAAATATGTTCTTATCATTCTTTTTTTTATTATTTATTTTTAATTCACATTTACTGCATGTCCTTATCCAGAGCGACTTACAGAAGTGCTTTGAAGTCTCTATCAGTAAATCATCATGGTCATGGACTAAGAATCTAAGAACTAAAAAGCACACAGACAACACAATTTTTTTTTTTTTAATAAAGCGCTAATTTAGGTACTTCAGGAAGAGGTAGGTGTTTAGATGTCTTTTGCAGACTGCCAGTGACTCAGCTGTTCGGACGTCTAGGGGAAGTTCATTCCACCACCTAAAGTAGGTGCCGGAACAGAGAAGAGTCTCGATGCAGGTCTTCCTCGTACCCTGAGAGATGGAGGGAAGAGTCGAGCAGTGATAGAGGATCGGAGGGAGCTATGAGAAGTGCTATGAGGTAAGTGGGCGCTGGTCCATTTTTGGCTTTGTAGGCAAGCTTCAGTGTTTTAAATCTGAGCTACGGGAAGCCAGTGGAGGGAGCGCAGCAGTGGGGTGGTGTGGGAGAACTGGTGTGGGAAGGTTGAAAACCAGTCATGAAGCTGCATTCTGGATCAGCTGCAGAGGTGGAATGGCGTTCAGGGACAGAACTGCCAGGAGCGAGCTGCAGAGGTCCAGTCTCGAAATGACAAGGGACTGAACAATAATACTGTGACATGGACTGATGAGGTCGCTTTGAAGGTACAACCTGGTTATAGATTAAAAGTAAATTATTCACTGACAAAAATTAATTTTAAGTATGTTTTTGTTTTTTAGTCTTTATGGAAAAAGCATGGATGCTAGTTAACCACATTTTGTGTATTTGCTAATTCTTTGCTAAAAAAAAAAAACCCTGTTAGATTAGATTCCACTTATTTAAACCTTTTGAAAAACATTTTTTTAGTTAAAAAAAAAAAAACTTGATGAAAATGATGAATAAATATACAGTGCGGTCCAAAAGTCTGAGACCACACTGAAGATCTTTAAAAATTTGGAACTGAAAACTCTAAAACAAAAAAAAGGAAATATGCAACATCTTGACTATTCAACAATATTCAAGATGTTGAACAATTTCCCGCTCCCTTTTGAAAAGCAAGCAAATGTGCGATATTGATCATGTTAACTGCTTTGTACAAAAGGTCAGATTTTCCTCATGTCTAATCTCTTCCACTGAAGCGTTTGATCAGACGACGTTCTGATGGATTTGATCCAAAACGGATCATCGGGTTTTTACACAAACTTGTCGAGTCCGTGCCTGCTCGAGTGCGCACTGCCATTCAAGCAAGGAAAGGGACACAAAACAAATTCTGAAATGAATGGAAATATTCTGAAGCTTCTACTTTTCACTCGAGCTGTTGCTGATAAAATCGTTTGTAATGAAAACTTTCGTGTTAAATTGAAAAAAAAAGTGCTCTCAGACTTTCGGACCCTACTGTATATACAGTTTCATTTTTACCTCAGTTGTAGAATCGCACAAATAAAATAAGCTCCTTCTTATTTCATCTGATTGATTAAAAAAAATGCTGGTTAATCAGGAATAAAATCATTATTTGATGTAATTAACAATGAGAAAGTTAGTGTCTTTCTCACCATATGAGACTTGTGCCTCATTAGTCTTGTTGCATCTATTTATGGATTTATTTTCTCCGTATTTCGAGATATAATTGTATATGATGAAAGTCATGTGCAACTGGGGGAAATTGGTTAAAGGGGAAGTATTTAATAGTACAAAACCTCACATATTTTTGGTTGATAATTTCATTCTCACTTCCTTATTTATTATGACTCAGGGATGTGGAGCTGTCGGTATGTAACTCGAGGTGACTCATGTCATCTAGGGCACGTAAATAAAAGACTCGGAAAGTACCTGACTTTCACTCGCTTCCACTATTCAGAAGCATGTTGCTATGTTCAGGAATGGATTGTTTACAAGAGGTTTTAACATGTTGTTTACTGTTGGTTATTTACAGTCATCTCCATAATTATTGGCACCCTCCAGGAAACATTAGGACAAATGACTTGTGATATTTCGAGATTAAACAGTTGGATGCTCTATAGTTTCAGTTTCTTTTCTTAGGGTTTTTTTTTTTTTTTTTTTTAATGAAACACTGGTTTCAAAATTATTGCCACCCCTTCCATTAGTGTGTTATTCCCTTTGAGGGAATAACAAGTCAAGTCAAGTCAGATTTAACAGTAAATTTAAAAACAACTTTAATTGACCAGAGTGTTGTACCAAGGTAACATGAAGTCTAGGGAATACTGGGATTTGAAAAGATAATAAGACAAAATAAAATCACGTCGAAGTAACAGCACTCTGCAAGGATGAAGATGCTTGTAGGTGATTTCAGACCCTTAGTGTTCTCCATGCTGAACATTACAAGCTACTAGATATTTTCAGGTTTGCGCATATGGATGTCCTTTTCTATTCAAACTTTTTCTTTTTTTTATTATAATTTTTATTATTATTATTGATATTCTACTCCTGCTTCTGCTCCTTCTGCTTCTTTGCCTCAGAGTTATTTTCATTTATGATACATCTTCACACTGCAATAGATCATTTCACCTTCTTCGCGGTATGCTTATACATTAATATCTATATGTGTGGTGGCCTGGAAAAACCCTTCACATGGTCAAATTTTGACTTTTTTTTTTAGTTCTGAAGTCTTTGCTGAACTAGCTTTTTGTTTTGAATGTATCTCAACCAGTAAAGTTGTAGGAGTTTTTTTTTTTTTTAAACCGCCAAATACTGCTAAATTGTAAAGAATTAAAAGTTTACAAAAGGAAATGAGTTCTCACTTTGATTATCAGCATTATTCACATCAGTCTCTGTCTCATCCCCTGAGGTAAAGTTCACTCACAGCATTAAAACATGAGCCTCATCGTTGTCTCTTCACTCCACTGATCTCTGTTCACGCTAACATTGATGGGGAAACGATCACACATATGTAAACTCACCAGCCGCTTTATTAGGAACACCTGCTCATTCATGCAATCATCCATTTAGCCAATCGTGTCACATCGCATGGTCTTTTTCCAGTCTTCAACTGTCCGGATTCCTGTTCTTATCTGACAGGAGTGGAACCCGATGTGGTCTTCTGCTATTGTGGCCCCTCCTCTTCAAGGGTTCAATATTCTGTGCGTTCTGAGATGCGTTTCTGCTCACCACGGTTGCAAAGAGTGGTTATTTGAGTTACCGTAGCCTTCCTGCCCGCTCAAACATGTCTGGCCATTCTTCTCTGACCTCTCTCATCAACAAGGTGTTTCAGCCCTCTGCTGCCACGTGATTGGCTGATTGGCATGAATAAGCACTTTGCATGAAAGTGCCCAGTGAGTGTATATTAGAGGATGGCTTCTCTTTTGAGTCTGTTTCCTCTCAAACATTCAACCTCGTGTCATCTCAGGGAGTTTTTCCTCAGCACAATCACCTCTAGCTTGTTCATTAGGGATCTACATCTGAATCTGGATTTCTGTAAAGCTGCACAAATAAAATTACATTTTATTTCATTTCATTGTTCATTATAAATTTATTTCAGAAATTTCATACCTCAGGAAAAGAGGGCATATATGATTTACAACTATTCACCCTTCCCTTAAACTTTTCAACATTTCCTAGTGTTACAACCTGGAGCTCAAATGGACCTAATTTGGATTGTATGTTATAAATATACAGAAACTAATCCATAATAATGAATCGGTATACACAATTTGGCTTAAAGTTTGTGGACACCTGACCATCACACTCATATGTGCTTTCTGAACATCTCATTCCAGATTTAGTCCCTTTGCTGTTATAATGAGCTCCACTCTTCTGGGAAGCTTTCCACTAGATGTTGGAGCGTGGCTGTGGGGATTTG
>CM075018.1:2069363-2084889 GCA_037576675.1 Pangasius sanitwongsei | reverse complement strand
GTGTTCAGTGGGGTTGAGGTCAGGGCTCTGTGCAGGACATTCGAGTTCTTCCACTCCAACCTTCACACACCATGTCTGGAGCTCGCTTTGTGCACAGGGGCAATGTCATGGGTCTCTTAGCTCCAGTGAAGGGAAATTGTAAAGCTACAGCATACAGAGACATTCTATACAAGTGTGTGCTTCCAACTTTGTGGTAACAGTTTGGAGAAGAAGAATATACGGGTGTGATCGTCATGTGTCCACAAACCTTTGGCCATACAGTGTAGTTTGCAAAAATATTTACAAATAAAAACATAAAATCTGCATAAGTATTTATCCCTATTGGTGAGAACCCCTAGTAGGGCAGTAGTCACGGCTGCCATTGTCAAGTTCAAGACCGGGACTAGCCGAGATCGAGTCAAAACCGAGTCTTAAGGGCGTTGACACCAAGTCAAGCTCGAGTCCAAAGAAAAGTGAGACTGAGTGAAGTTAGTGAGACCATCAAATCCCTTTTCAAGGCCATGCCTTTACTACAACTTGTCGGCTTCATTCGTACACTGTGCCAACGATTAAACTGTTTTCTAGAAGAACAAATTACTTCCTGTCATGGAGATTGCAAGCAAAAAGAAAAGACAACACAAGCATTGTTTTCACAGACCAAGACCATACTTAGCGAGACCAATGCCCAGGACCACGTACAAATGCTAAAAAATCCGAGACACGTCCAAGTCAAGACAAAAAATTGTCTTAAGATTGAACGCGAGTGAAAGAACCTCTACTGCTCTAGCTCCTGGATAATGAGAGCAATTTAAAATGATATATTTTATTTAATTTAAAAATCTCCAGTCGTTTGAGTCAAACATTTTTGTTATAGTGCATTTTTTTTCTTAAACAGTGCCAATAATTTTAGAGTGGGCTTTATGTTTAAATTCATTGACCGATCATCTGGTTCAGTGCAGGGCATGTGTTTGGTTCATTCACCGGCGGTTATGCAGGAAACCCACGGCCCGTGATGCATCACACAGACACGAGAGCTCTGGTTATATTTACGTTTTTTTTTTTATCTCGGCATGAGGCTGCGTGTGTATGTGAAGTGTGCCGCGTCTTCCTGTGTCCGCTGTTTCCTCTCCGTTTCCTGTGAGTCAGAGTCAGCTCACGGCTAATGAGTCAGTCCTCCTCCTCCTCCTCCTCCATTTACACACATAAAGGAAACAGAGCCTCTCCATAGCTTCTCCCCCCAAGTCTCTCACAACAATATCCCTGGTCGCTTCTTTGTGTGTGTGCGTGTGTGTGTGTGTGTGTGTAGGTGAGTCACTTCCAGATCTCACACGAGCCAAAAAATACTCTGGGGAATCCCAGCAGTTGGATTTTTGGCTTGTATGGATCCTAAAAGTGGACAGAAAGAAAAAAGTGTGTGTGTGTGTGTGTGTGTGGCTGCTTCCACAGCGTGTGTGTGTGTGTAGGAACATAGGATCACCATATAGGGAGAGTGGGGGAGGGTTGGAGAATCCACATGGCTGAAGGAACTCAAGACCACCCGAGAGCTGGTCTAGGCTTTAAAATACTACTCTGTGTGTGTGTGTGTGTGTGTGTGTGGCTGCTTCCACACTATAATCCTACATGCATGATAAAGCTTGTCTCTTGCCATTATGAAGCAAATTAGCTTTTGATGGGTGTCTCCTTGGCGTGTTTAGACCAAAAGACGATGGCTGTTAACACTCTTTGCGTGACCGTAAAAACACAGTGGCAGAGTGGAAAAAGCATACATACACACACACACACACACACATACACATGAGCATCTGTTTTTTTATTTCATAATGAAAATGTAGCTTTAAGCCATTAAATACATTTAAACTCACAGAAAATACCAGGATGTATGAATATCCAAATTGAAAAAGCTAATTCAAGTAGTTAGCCAGTTAGCTAAATGCTAGTTCAAGTAGTTAGCCAGCTAAGTGCTATTAAGCTAGCTCAAATTTGACATGAGTGGGATTTAAGTATCATTACTTCATTAGTCTTCATTACTTGTGTCACTTTTTCAGTCAAATCTCTTAAAAATATACCATAAATGCCACAGTTTTATTCACAAACTGTGGCTAAGTTAGCTTGCTAGTTAGCTAGTGCTCAAGTTTTATGGCTAATAATTTACAGAGGCAAAAAAAACTGTTAAAGCTATTGTATTCGTGAAAACACAAACAAAGCTCATATCTAATGGAGGTTTTTGCACTTGCAATGTCTCTGTTTTAAAAAAAAAAAGAACAAGAAAAATATAATTTGACCCAAACTCAAATCATTTAGCTATAATCTGAGTTAGCCATAGTATTAGCATGAATGAGCCACAATAGTTAACCGTTTAAGAATTTTCTTTTCTATTTCCATGTTTCCATGTTATGTTATAAGGATTTCTTTCTAGTTTGAATGTGTTATTTATTATTTTATTTCTCTACAAGTGTTAGCATCACTTACATTCCTGATTATTAGTTCGATATAAGTGTGGTATGTGGTATCGGAATGAATGTAGGTATAAATTCCCGACCCAAAATCGCACGTGAACGTCACTTCAGGTCAGAATTACAAGTAAAAGCTTCAGAAATAAGGTTGATACCCGAGTTTTGGACTTGGTTATTTGATAACTTTCATCATGGCGAAAGGAGAAGGGTGAAATAAAATGTAGATGGCTGGTAATTTTTTTATTTTTTGATTTAGACATAGACACATATTTAGACGTCGGTGTACATTGCCACAGTTTCGTTGCGTTACACATGAAAATTGGGGAAATATTATGAAAAGTTGATCAGTGTAGCTAAATGGGTATCTAGCTAACGTTTGTGATGAATTTGTACGCAAATATTTGGCAACTACAACTTTGCAAGTGAGCAATAGGACTCCCCAAGGACACATAAAGCCAACAAAATTCTATCCCAAATGCTAATATCTAGAGTCTCACCATTCAAACCATTTGATATATGTACGAATTAGCCATAGCGAAATGTGCACACGTTAGCTTAAACACTGAGAAACAGCAATGAGTTGGTTTACAAATGTAATGAATTAAATGATTGTGTAATGACAAAATGAATTTACAGAATTAGCCATTATCTGTAAGCTAGAGGTTAATAAGCTGTGTGCTTATTGTCCCTGTTTCCTCACCAGATTGAATCTTTATACATGCTAACTGCTAAGCAAATATGCTAGCAGGCTTTTAGCTAGCTACTAAATAAGCTAAAAGGTATTCTCTTTTAGCTAATATATCTTTGTACACTGTTCCAAATCACACATTCTTCATTGTTTTAGGACTTTAACTGTTGAAATATAATTCTCTGAAGTTAAACATAACACACTATTAAATTCATAATGTGTGTGTGAGAAAAACAAACAAACAAACAAACAAACAAACAAAAAACGCACCGAGCCCATGATGACCTCATTCAGGTGTCTCTGTCTCGCAGTCTGTCTGTATTGTTTTACGTGCCTGAGTGTATCAGGGATCACTTTACCAAAAGACCGCGTTTACAGAAGGATTGCTAACGGATAGAAAATTAACACAGTGGTAATTGAGTTTAATGCAGTTCTGTATAATACCAGTAATAAGATTTAGAAGATGAGTAATTCACTTAGGCATTTGATGACAGTGCTGTAGCTTTGATGACTAACCTGGACAATTCTCACGGCCGTGTTAAACGTGTTTAATCACGCAGGTAGCCAACGAGATCCGAGTGCGGTGGCTGTTTTGCTACATACTTTGCAGCAATTTGTTTTATTTAGTGCTTTCAAATAGGTGAAATGCTCTAACTTCTGCACCGTTTAATTCTAAAAGTAAAAAAAAAATCTCTCATTTGACTTTATTAACTTTTCTGTACTGAGTGCTGTTATACTTTAGAAGTATCCTTAGAAGATTTAATAGAGATATTGGCCAAAACCTCAAGCCTTCTGTATCAGATTTTCCATTAGCAGGCAAATCATTATAAAGGGAGTATGTTAAATTATTAATTTAATTCACTTTATGTCATGCTGTTATAGGAAAATAATCAACAATGAGGTGGTGCAATGAAACTGAGTTACTGTTACAACCCAAAATGTTTCTCCTAAAGTGCTTTATTCCTCTTATTTCTACCATCAATTACAATTAGTTTTTATTTATTAAAGACATGTCATATTTTTACCCCTTTATAGTAATTCATTTATAGTAAGTGAGAACTTCCTGTTCTCGCTTACGTTGTAGCAGCTATAATCAGTCTTTCCCTCACCAGCTTCTCTTTCTCTTCTCTCTCATGAAGTTACTAAGACAAAAATAAACACAGCTTGTCGTTTGTTTTGTTACTGAGAAAGCTTACTGACTGTTACAAAGCACTGAAACTGGAGACTCCTTCCATAAATGTTAAATAAACACATTTCTCCTTACAGAAAATGTCAACAAATCAACGATTATAAGCTTTTCTTATACTTTTGGAAGGTAATTTTGCGTAAATAAAACAAGAAAGTTCAAGCTTAAATGAGTCAAAGTGTGTACAAATAGGCTTAATAATCTTATATTTGTGTTATCAAAATCTCAAAATTAGACATTAGATCAATTCATCTATACTGAACATTATTTTACCTGATGAGATAGATTGTTTTGCAATGCATAATAGGGTATCATACTACTAGTGATATCTACTACTAGTGGTATCATACTAAGTCGTTTAATTATAGTCAGCTTGTTGTTAATATCGAAATAATCACATCATAGTGAGTTTAAAGTACAATTTGGGTGCATGTTTTAGTAGTAAAAGTGAAAGAAGTGTACATAGAGTTGGGGTTTAAGGTGAGACAGCTCAGGTGTGAAGTTCTCCACTGTTCCAAGGTAGGTTCTTTATCGGTTCTACTCACGATGACGAAGACTAAAAACGTCTCTGACTGCCTGCATTCAACATGACCTGAATGACTGAAGACCTTCCCAGACCTCAGGTGTGATATCCCTCATTCCTCACTATGTAAAGTGATAGGCCTACAGGGGTTAACATTTCATCCTCATTTGCAACACAATCCAAGGCTGCTAACTGCGTCTGAGCCGCTGATGGCTCACATATATCGCCTTTTCCCCCCGGCTTGGTCACCTTCTTTGAAGAGAAATTTTACCTCCACAAAGAAAGAAAGAAGACATCAAAAACAAAAGAGGGTGTCTAGATTTATTTACTTTCAAACTGCAGGACAATTTATCATTTGATTTGAAGACTATTGGAACTGGCCATGTATACACGCCTTTATGTTTGTTTTATCAACAATATATGCGGGTTAAATCAGAAAATAAATCGACATATAGTTGTGTATACAGAAAACACCAATTAACAACAATAAATAAGATCATACACATTATTCATATATATTTTGCCTTAATCCAAACCTCAAATTGGCAAAAATTTGGGTTACATATAGACTCTAACCCTAAAGTTTGAATAGACTGAGGCAAATTTTAACATCATAAAAAATTCTATATAGTGTCTTGCATAAATATTCACCCCCTTTTCCACTTTTTAGGACTGAAATCTACACGAAATAGCCCTTAATATCAAAGTGTAGTTTGAAATATTATTTATGCAAAAGCTCCTCATAATAAATGAATCTAATATTAAACAATAAATGATGCAGCATCTACATCTGCTTACTGGCAGAATACCACTACGGTCCTTCTGAATGTTTGTAATTGGGGCATTTCCCCATTGATTCCCCCATTGATTAGGTTTGGGTTTTTCCACCTTACATTTGCAAGTGTCTTTTTTAAGACACTTTTTTTAAGCATCTCATTTCGTTATGCAATATGATTTTGATTTTAAGCATTGAGTACGTGTGTGTGAAGTAAATACTCCGCCATCCTCTGCGCTCTCCAGTTTCCCCCACCTCCTAAAAACATTCCAGTAGGTGGACTGGCAATGCTAAACTGCCGGTAGGTGTGAATGAGTGTGTGTGTGTGTATGTGTGTGTGTGTGTGTGTGTGTGTGTGTGTGTGTGTGTGGTGTGTGTGTGGTGTCCTGCAATGGACTGGCGTCCCATTCAGGATGTATTCAGGATGTATTCCCGCCTCACGCCCAGTGTTCCAGGGATAAAGCACTTACTTACACAAGATGAACGGATGATGATGAATCTATAAAGCACACTGTAATCAGATTATTGGTAAAACACCTTTTTAAAATTTGTACATTCTCAGAAAAAAAAAAGAGTACTAAACTGTCATTTTTCTTGTTGCTGGAGTGGTACTCTCAAGCATACACCTGTTGTACCTTTAGCATGTATATTTTACTTGGGAAGGCGCATGTCATGTACCATTAAACTTTACTCTAAAAGCTAATCATAGTCCATTTACAGTTCATACCTTCAATTCTTTTTAAAGGTATACTATATACACATTTCCAGATGAAAGATAAATATTAAAGGTGCAAAATATTTACCCTTGAGGCAAGGTATATTTTTAAAATGTCTGAAACGTCTGATTTTGTTATGCAATATGATAATAAAGTTGACATTTTGACTTAAAGCACTGTATGTGAAGTATACACTCCTCCACCTCCTCCACCCCTTCACTAGACGCTATGTCAACCGTGCTGGAAATCACAACAAACCATTATCACTGAGTTCTTCTTATTCGCTTAATTAACTTGAATTGAATTGACTGGGGGGAAAAAAACAAGAAGTAAATAACGTCAACTCGGAGGATGAGTGGAAGGTTCAGGGACAAAAGATCTCCAGCTCTGACAAATATCATTGTACACATTTAAATAATGAACCTAATATTTGAATAGTTGGATTATGTGTATTGAACTTAAGGCTGCAAAAAGTTTGTGCACCATGCTAAAGGTCAGAAGATGGTACCAATACTACCACAAGGAAAAGTACCTCTATTTCTGAGAGTGTAGGCCTGTTGTGATGATTGCATGTGGATGGAATGACTATAAATAAATTTTTTTTTTTTTTTTTTTTTTTTTTAAATCTACTTGACCCAACTTGACTGCTGTTGCTAACACATTGTAATTAATCTTTTGGCAGAATACCACTATTGTGTTACTTTTAAATGTTTGTAGTCTCTCTTTTTCTCGTTGCTGTGGTGGTACCATCACATGTACACCTTTTTTTTTTTTTTTTTACCTTTAATATGAATCTTACCTGGGATGGTACATGTCGTGTACTAGTAAAACTTTACTCTAAAAGCTAATTACAGTCCATATACTATACATAAAATATACGTAGATTAAATTCTTTTTAAAGGTATACTAAAGGTATCCATGTTCCCAGGTGAAAGATATCTGTTCAAGGTACTGTTTAGGTACTGGGTTTATTTTTTTCTGAAAGTGGATTTGGAGTATTTTCTCCATTTTGTTTATTTATTTATTTATTTATTTATTACATTTGAAAGAACTCACTACGTCATTTTGTTGAGAAATATGCTTAAGCATTCACTCCTTCACTATTATATTATAAGTCCAGCAGATTTGTACACGCTGAGAATAACTGTAGTGAAACTTTACTCTAAAAGGTAATGGAGTCCATATACCTAGCTTAAATGTTTTTTAAATATGTACTATATCCATGTTTCCAGCTGAAAGATACATATTAAAAGTATAAACATTAAGGGTACCACCAAAACAACAAGGAAATGTAGACTACAGTTTAGGACTTTTTCTTTTTCTTTTGAAGGTACTATTAATGCTTTACTCTGAAAGGTAAGTACAGTCCATTTCTGTAACTTCAATTGTTTTTAAAGTTATATTACATCCACTATATCCATGTTTCCAGGTGAAAGATGTGTATTAAAGGTACAAGAGTTAAGAACACCACCTAAACATGATATGTACAGTATAGGACTTTTTAAAAAGTGTATTTCCCTATTATGTTTGTGTTTCCCGTCAAGTGTGTGTCATACTTACTGTCTTGTTGCTTGTACATGGACTAGCCTATAAACACACTGTATGGCCAAAAGTTTGTGGACACCTGACCATCACCCTCATAGGTGCTTGTTGAACATCTCATTATTTGCTGTTATAATGAGCTCCACTCTTCTGGGAAGGCTTTCCGCTAGATGTTGGAGCGTGGCTGTGGGGATTTGTGTTCATTCAGCTACAAGAGCGTTAGTGAGATCAGGCGCTGATGTTGTGTGAGGAGCTCTGGGGTGCAACGTTCGTCCTAAAGGTGTTCAGTGGAGTTGAGGTGCAGGACACTCGAGGTCTTCCACCTCAGTCTTCTCAAATCATGTCTTCATGGAGCTCGCTTTGTGCACAGAGGCATTGTCATGCTGGAACAGGGTTTGGACCTGTTAGTCCCGGTGAAGGGAAACTGTAATGCCACAGCATACGAAGACATTCTACACGATTGTATGCTTTCAATTTTTTGGGGGAAGGACTCACACAACACACTGGATGTGATGATCAGGTGTCCACAAACTTTTGGTCATGTAGTGTATGTGAGTTTAGGAAATAGTCTCGATTTCATCAATAATAATATTGAGCATGGCTTAAATGTAGCTCCCCCCTCGGAGTAACACAAGGCAGGGCTCATTCCCATCCTCCCTTTTTGGCTCCCTCCCCCCTGAGTGCAGTCTCTCTCAGTCGGAAGCCCCTTTAAAATGGCCTGAAGGCGCCTTTTCTCTCACTCACTTGAACACTGCACGGCTCCTGCGCGCTGTACTACACACTCTCTCCCCAAAGCGCCTCTGCCTTCAGCTCACAAGGTAATTCCTCTATCTTCATCTTCATCTCTTCTCAGAGCCTGATTTCTCATTTCCAGCCCAGTCCTACGTGCTGTGGGATTTTTTTTTTTTTTTTTTTTTTTTTGAACCTTGGGGACTTTTATTGGATTTAGAGTTTGAGTAATATGACTTATCAGGGTCGAGTCGGAAAAAGCGCGACGACGCGTTTCATTGTAATTTCCGCTCATTGTGATATATTATTTATTATGAAACCCCATCCTTATATCCGCAATCCTGTCTCTGTAGCTGCTCCTAGATTGGTTTTAATTGATGCTGTTTGGGTTGAGCTGGCTTTCGAGTTTTGTTTTTTTCAAATCAACTTTAAATTAAAGTGATGCAGTCGGACATTGTTGTTGTGGTGTTTGGTTGGTGTTTGGGGCTGGTGTTGGGGTTGGTGGTGGTGTTGTGAGTGGCGGGTTTTTTGTTTTATAAGAAATGCTGACGTTTTTATGAGTATTATGCTTTAGAATAAACCCACATACACAGTAAACTCTTCAGCTTTGTGTTGAACCTCCCTACAGAGATTCACTTTGCGACTCTGTTCATTCAACACTGTTTTGGTGAACTGTATTTTCTGATACTTTAAACACCTTGGATTTCCGGTTTATTAGTAAATGATAAACTAACATCTCCCTCAGCAGACTGTATTAAAGTTTCCCACTTTCCCCCTTTCACATGGGGGATGTTTTAAAATATAATTCTTTCATTTTAGTTCACTTTGCATTAGCAGGTTATATTGTGTTATGATATTGGAGTATAATTTCACTCTGAATTTGCTATAAAGTGCATAATAATAATAATAATAATAATAATAATAATAATAATAATAATAATAATAATATTCAAAGAGGTAAAACTGACCTTGAAGTTTTATTTCATTACAGTGATCTGGTAACTTATAGCTTGCAGTAGCAATTTGATGCATTGTAAGTTATTTGGATCTTTTATTTTTTTTTTTAAATTCTTTTTAAAAAAATGTTTAAATCCTTCAAGTTGGGTGTTAAACACTAAAACACTACCCCATGCTTTAGAAAGATTTGTGCTTGAGGATTCTGGAGTATTTTATGGAGCCTATGTTGAGCTATGATGCTTGGAATTGTGCTTTAAAGTTGCCTGTTTTGCATCAAGATGATTTTGTGTGTGTGTGTGTGTGTGTGTATTTATAATTTTAAATACTCCATGTTGTAATATTACCTCCAATCATTTTGCATTCGATATGAATGATTTGAGTCGTCCTGCTGTGAGATTTCTGGGGGTTTGAGATGTGCTTTGTAGTTATTGTTCTTTGTTTGCGCGCCAGTTTTCTTTGCACATGTTGCGTGTTCGAATTTCCGTCTCGCGTTCCCCCCCCCCCCCCATTCAGCATGTACCTTCCGGGCTTCCGTAGTAACACGGGGGGGTGGGGGGGGGCATCGCAGCTGTACTTAAAACACCTCCAGTTAAAGCTGCGCGCGGAGGTATTTCCCATTTCTGCTTTTATTGCATGCTGTTATTGCGCGTCATTTATGCAAATTCCTGCTTGGTGTAAAATCTCACAGCTGCTAAATGATTTCAGGAGTTGAGTTGCACGGCTTAGGGATTTTTCTCAGCATTTTTTTTTTGTATTGTAAACAAACACAAGCCCGGTTATTAGCTAGCAACCGACTAATGCTAGCTCACCTTCCTGTATTTTTCTGAACCATTTATTGCAGGTTTGTGATCACAAACGTCCAGGTTTGTCTCTGTTAGTCAGCATGAGAAATCTACAACATGCTGCCTTTCTGAAAACCCAGAGATTATGCGTTTATTTAAAAAAATAAACCAAAAAACGAGTGTAATGTATAATATATCTCATATATAATGTGTAGAGATTTAGCTGTAGCTCAGACTGGAGTGAAGAACTAGATATTTATCTCATTAAATAAATTTTTTTAAGCTTAAACCTTTTGATGCATAAATTATTTATATGTATATGCAGATACTTTAGCTCTTAGTCTTGTTTTTAAACTTAAAAATTGCAATTCTGATTGTCTGAGTATCAGATGTTAAAGTAAATGAATGAGGCTAAAATAGTATAATAATAATAATAATAATCATAATAAACCAAATCTAATCTAATGTTCAAAATATTTAGGTCTAAAATATAACAAAATATAAAAAAGGCATTTTTTTTATCTATAAATCGTACACCATTAAGGACTGCTGCATGATGCAAAGAGATTACAAATGTAAAATAAATAAATAAAATTTGAAGGTATTGAGTAGCGTCTGGCACAAAAGCATTTTTTTAGTTTAAATTTTTTTTTTTTTAAAGTTTGATGTAGAAAGTTGGTAAAATGAGTCTGGAGAGCTACAGAAGTTCATTTATGTTAATTTATACCGATGCTCTCAAGTCAATTGGAGATGATCTTATATTTTACGTAAAATATTTTCTGCTGTGAAAGCCTGCAGAATCACCTGCACTTTGTGGGTAAGATCGAAGCCTGATGCGTTAAAGGGTTAAACTAGGTTTGGGAAGTATGAAGACCTAATAAAGCAATGCGCTTGTCTGAGACATTGTGAAATCTTTTACGATAATTAGATCTTTTTTTAAAAAAAAGAATTATAAAGAAGCAGCTGTTTTGATGTTAAAACCGAGCATTTTTGCAGATACCTAGATTTTTTTTCTTTAGATGTTAATAAATATGGAGTGTGTGTGTGTGTGTGATGTATATAATACCAGGTGAAGTGAATAACATTTGATTATCTCGTTAAAACGGCACCTGGGGTCGCGGGGTGGGATTTACAGTGGATATAAAAAGTCTACACACCCCTGTTAAAATGGCCGGTTTTTGTGATGGGGGGGGGGGAGAAACCAAGATAAATCATGTCCGAATATTTTCCGCACTCAGTGTGAAATTACAGCGTGTAAAAATTAAGTTGAAAACAATCAGACACAGAAACTGTGCACACCTTTTTATAATTGGGGATGTGGCTGTGTTCAGAATGAACCAATCACGTTCAGTCTCACTCAAAAGTAATTATCATACAGCTGTCATCAATGAAAGTATTCTGATCCTAACCCTAACTCCAAGTAAAGACCAGCTGTTTCTGTAGGATCTTCTCCACATCTTGGTTTCATCTGACGGCTGAAGCCATGGTCCACAAAGAGCCTGTACAGTATCTCACTCGTTGAAAGATATTGATCAGGAGAGGAGTATAAAAGAATTTCCAAAGCGTTAGCTGTACCATGGAACACCATGAAGGCCATCAACAAGTGGAGAAAATGGAGCACCACCGTGACATCACCAAGAACAGGATGTTCCTCCAAAATTTGCAAAAGGACAAGACAAAAACGTACCAGGGAGGCTGCCAAGAGACTAGCGGCAACATTAAAGGAGCTGCAGGAATATCTGACTGATGAGTACTGATGATTCTCTGCATGTGACAACAATCTCTCGTATTCTTCACGTCTGGGCGGCTAGACAGAAGCCCTTTCTCACAAAAAACATCCAAGCAAAAAAAGTACATCATCAAAAGAACACCATACCCACGGTGAAGCATGGTGGTGGCAGCATCATGCTTTAGGGCTGCTTTTCTTCAGCCAGAACTGTGGCTTTTATCAAGGTGGAGGGAATCATGGATAGCTACAAATACCAGTAGATTTTGGTGCAAAACCTTCAGATGTTTGCTAGTAAGCTGCTGATGAAAAGGAATTTCACCTTTCAGTACAACAATGACCCAAAGCACACATCCACATCAACAAAGGAACGGCTTAACCAAAAGCTCTATAGGGCCTTTCGCACCGCGGGAACCTTTTCATAGTACCTGAGCTAATTGTGGAACTACCCACTTTTTGGCGTTTTCGCACCTCCGGAACTGGGTGCGATTTTAGTACCGGACTGCCTTTTTCGAGAACCAAGTTAGCTCCTACTCCGGAGCAGGGTCTAACCAGCACAACTGGTCTTATCCGTGACGTAAGGAGACGTTGATTGGTCAAACGCGTATGAAAACGCCGTCACCCGCCATGATTTAAAACGCTGTGTAAACATACTGTAGTGTCGACTTATTTCGCTTCACGTGTACGTCGACATTCCATGTCCATTCTTGTGAGACCCGCGAGACACGACAAAAACACAGCTCCGATCACAGCGTCCTCCATCCTCCGGTTGTTTACGTTGCTGTTCTTTGTTTCCGTTGTTGAACGCCGCGCACAAATGACGTCGCTGTCGACCGGCTTCCGTCACTTCCGAGTGCCCACTGTCGGTGCGAATGCAGCCCTTTAAATGGTACTGGGAAATAGTTTGCGCAAAATCGCCCAATACTTTAGTACTGTATATTTAGTTCTGGAACTAAAGCGGTGCGAAAGGCCCTAGCGTTTAGGCCGAGCCAGAGCCCAGACCTGAATCCAATTTTTAAAAAAATCTGTGGGGTGAACTGAAGTGGGCTGTGCTCAGGAAATGCTCTTACAATCTGATGGATCAATTTGATGAATGTTTTTGCAAGAAAGAGTGGGGGAAAATAATGCCAAGTCAGGATGAGCCACACTGATAGACTCTTAGCCAAAAAGACTGAGCGGTGTAATAAAATCAAAAGGTACTTCAACAATGTATTAGTTTTGGGGTGATAGATTATTGTTTGTTTGTTTTTGTTTTTTTTTCCAATTGTTTTTCACTTTATTTGTATACTTTGCAATTTTACGTTTAAGATGGAAAAAGATCTGACATGATTTATGTTAGTGTCGTCATTTTACTTCACAAAAACCTGCCATTTTAACAGGGGTGTGTAGAGGGGTGTGGTTTACATCCACTGTATTAGGCAGCAAGTGAACAGTCAGTTCTTGAAGTCGATGTGCTGGAAGCAGGAAAAATGGGCAAGCGTAAAGATCTGAGTGACTTTGATAAGGGCCAGATTGCGATGGCTAGACGACTGGGTCAGTACGTCTCTGAAACAGCAGGTCTTGTGGGGTGTTCAGAGTTTGCAGTGGTTAGTATATACTGATCTTGGTCTGCACTTCGGTTGACGCACATCGATCCTAATCCATTTTTCTACTGTATTTTCTTTACACCAGTAAGAGACCATGAGCGAGACTGCCAAGGACAAGGGCGCCGTCTCTACTAAAGAGAAGGGCGGAGCGGAGAAGAGAGGCAGAGGGAGACCCCGCAAGAACCCACAGGTATGGCGAAGGACGCCGAGAATAATCTGAAAATATCACAATGTAAATCCATCGTTTAAAAATGTACAAGCCGAAAAAAAGGATGATTTGAAGGATTTTTTGTCCAATCTCGCGTAAAACAGTGGGAGCCTGTCGTATGCATATGGCATGCAAATTAAAGGAGCAGGTGCACGAGAGCTTGTGTACACCTGATCTGTGCCAATATAATCAACTGCAATTTCAGGAATCTACACAATCTACACCAATCTCTAAATAACAAGCCCTTTCCACATATCATACTCTTAATCTCTATAAACTACATATATCCAAAAGAAGCTGTTGGGGGCGGGGTTGGTATTCTCAGATTTCCTTTACTCCAGTGCAGGATTTTAGTGTCTTTGGTTTCGAGCTGAAGCTCAGATGTTTCCGTAAATATATCTGCCCCAATGATTGTCACGTGATCAGGTCTTCACTGTGTAACTGAACACTGGAACGTTATGGTTGCGCCTGAGATCGCGTTTTTCCTCGGCGCATCTTAGTTGTCGTTATTTTTTATTTATTTATTCTTTTAATGGAGACTGTGTGACTGCTTTCGGTGTGGCGCGATACGATATACTATCGATATCATGATACATGGTACAGTTTTTTTGAGATATCGATATCTTTTTATTTAAAAAAAAAAATGTAATTACCGACTGTCTTGAAGCTGCTGATTTATTGGTTTTATTTATTTATTTGCTAATTTTGTACTCTGATGTACTTTAATTTTGTATTAAGTTATTGTCCTATATATATCACAATGCATATTGTGTGTCATAGAAAAATGTGTGTTTTTGGGTCATATCGCCCTCCCCTAGTTGTACTAGTTCTTCAGGATTCTTATTTTCCTCTCCATATATCCATCATCATCGTCGTCGTCTTCATCATGTCTTCTCTGCTGGATTTTCATATCTTTTTCTAACCCCTCCTACACCTACTGCTGCTTCTCCATCATATTTAACCCGACTTCATCCTGTAACACGAACCAGGAGCCACGAGTGACCCACTTACTCCAGCTCGGCCCCTCAGGGGTGGGTGGGTGGCTTGGTTGGTTGGTTAGTTGGTTCACGAGCGATTCTGAGCACAGTGATTGGCTTGTTGAGTCGTCAGTCTCAGGCACGAACACCAGCGTTGGATTTGCGTGTTAATGCTTACTACTATAATCAGAGCCTATAGATAATATAACCTCCCATCACCGGCCTTCTGAGGCGAAACTCTAATCAAAATGGGAGTTTTGCGTTGATGTGTTTCGGACCACATTTCAACAATTACATGTGATTCTCCGCTGAAAAGTAGGCCAACCTACCTATATTACATTCGCATCATTAGTCCCGGGTTGTTCTGTAATAACCATGATGTATTTCAGCAAATATAATAAACCACATGCAAATATTGAACTGAATTGAACAGTGGGAGTAAATGACCGAAGTGAACAGCAGTTGCATGCATTAGAACAGTAAAAATCGATCAAGTTACACTATACAGGCAAAAGGATGTGGACACCTGACCAGCACATCCATATGTGGTTCTTCCCCAAAGCTGGAAGCGCACAGTCGTATAGAATGTCTCTGTGTGCTGTAGCGTTTAAAATTTCCCTTCACTGAGAGGCCCAAACCTGTTCCAGCATGACGATGCCCCTGTGCACAAAGCGAGCTCCATGAAGACATGGTGTGTGA
>CM075018.1:2060652-2069263 GCA_037576675.1 Pangasius sanitwongsei | reverse complement strand
CCCACAGCCACGCTCCAACATCTAGTGGAAAGACTTCGCAGAAGAGTGGAGCTCATTATAACAGCAAACACAGGGGGGAATAAATCTGGAATGAGACGTTCATCACACGCATTTGAGTTACGGTCAGGGGTTCACATACTTTTTTTTTTTTTTTTTGGTGCCATGTCATTTTCTTTTTACTTTGCTCCTAATTTCTGTCTGCGTCATTAACGTGAGCTGTTTTTATTTTTACATTATTTTACATGTTTCTGCCTCAGAGGTGCCGTGCACACATCTACGCATACAGCATGTTTGAAAATGTACTCCATTACAAGAAAAATATTCCCATGCTCCCAGTTCTTGTGACTTATCGATGCTGTTGTGAGCACTGATTTGTTTACTTTAAAGCGCTGTTTTAAGTCGCTCTGGATAAGGGCCTCTGCCAAATGCCATAAATGTAAATCTAATGTAAATGTTTTGAGTAACCAAAATACTATGCGTTTCCCTGTACGCAAATACGCCCGGATCTACCAGAAAGGCACGCTCTCTGCTTTATTTACATTTAGCGTGCTTTTAAAGTGGCAGGTGGAAGTGACCATGAAGCCATGATGAGACCGCGGCTGACTAAAACTCGCAACTCTGAGCTGCTTCGGCTGTGTGTTTGGGTTTGATTTTGTTTCACTGATTCTAAAAAAAAAAAAAAAAAGTAGTATTAAAACGAGGATCTCGATTCGTTACTCAATACAAGATCCATCACGATATACACAGCTCGGCTCACAAACACACTCGGCCTATATACTTAACACTGAAAAAAGGGAAAATGCTAACAAAATTAACATCAAACCAGCTTCCAGTCAGTTTGTAATTGTTTAAAAAAAAAAAAAAAACATAATTTTAGTATAACATGTCTCGCTATCCACAATATCTCAACGTACATTCTGATGCAATTTCACGCTGGTATTATATCGTCGAATCGCCCAGCCCTAATTCTGCAGCATTCACCCTCGCTGCTGTGACCAGTGAGCGTAAACGTTGCACCACGTGACCTCACATACAAGCGTGAAGCTCAGTGAGTTTTCACAAGGGGGGAAAAGTGAGAAACAACGTTATACAGCTGTGTGAGAAGTTTAAAAGGACACGAATGGCAGCTTGTTGTGCGAAGGAACTCTTGTCTTAAACACACGTTTAAAGCTAACGTTTAATGTTCTGTACCGAATGTTAATTTACGAATCAAATTTGGAATAAGATGTATGAAGTGAGTGAGTCATGACTACGCGTTCTCTTGCTCAGAACTCCCAAGCGTGGAGTGCGTTTATCAGCACCACGAGGTGAAAGAACGGAAACCTCGCTATGACTAATCATTTAAGCAGCCGTTACTGTAACTTTTAACTTAACCGTAATAAGAGTAAAGTTATAGTAAATACGCTTACTAAAATGCTTGCGGTGCAACTCGGCCGTCGTTCATAAACGGCTAGGGAAAAATAAAAGTTACCATGCTCTGTTACATTTATGTAATTTTTTTAAAATAAATATTTTATTAATAATAATTCTAAGGGTGAGATCTTTTGCTAAATGAATAGATATGAATCTTATTTCAGACTTTTGAGTTGTGCAGTTCTCACTCAGCTGCTATTGCACTGTTTATTTGTGACTATTAATCATCGTCATCACCTCGCTTATCTGTAATCCCCAAAGATTTTAAAGCCGTTATCTGCTGAGTTGCTTAATTATACAAACGGCTCAGGAGCCGTTGTGTTACTGTTATGACTGTGTGATTAATCACCCTGCTCGTATAGCTAGCTGTTCCTGTTTCAGCGTCCACACGTACCGTTTCGCCGAGTCGTGTTCGTTCATGTTCATGTGCGCTGTAGGTATGTGTGTAAGTAGAGGACTGAACCCTCACACACACACACACACACACACACACACACACACACACACACACAGATGTTTTAGTTCTGGAAATTGTAGAGTCAGAAATAAACATTAGTGTGATTCCCGTGATTCGAAATCCTCTCATAGCATCCCGTTTGTAGTTTTAAAACAATCAATAATAATAATATTAGGATATAATTTATTAGGACAAATATCTGACTTTATGCAGCTAATAGCAGATTTTGTTATATAACGCTCATGCTAGCAAACCTATTTCTTTAAGGTTTAGCAGCGGTTCCCGAACTAGGGGTTGCAGATGGTGTCATAAGAGAAGCTAATGATCTCCTCTTTTCGTTTTACTAAGTTAGTTTACAAATCAATATCGCAAATTTCATTTTAAATAGGAAGCCAGATTTAACCGAAGAGCGTACGTGCTATTTTTCGCTATCCTGACACGCTGTATAAGCGTAGGAGTTCAGCAATAAAAACAAGAGAAGTTAAGAAAACAAACACAAGAATACGTTTTATTAAATATGTGTTTATAAGTGTCGCTGTAAATAAGGAAGAGAAAGCAAAACACTAAGGCTTGTAAAGATTGTAGAAAATTATTTACTCGAAATTATTTACGACCTCCATGCTTTCGAGCTCCAAAGTTGGGAGGAAAAACAAAAAAAAAACCAACCACGTCTCCATGTTTGTCTTGTGTTAGCAACAAGCTAGCCATGAGTGTGATGAGTGATGTATATCTGATGTAACTATAGAGTCAGTGTTGGATTTAACAAGAGAACATGTCTGTATGTTGATTGACCTAAAGCTAATACTTGTGTGTGTGTGTGTGTGTGTGTGTGTGTACTTGTGTGTGTGTGTGTGTGTGTGTGTGTGTATATATAGTATGACTTCTTTAAAGCTAACACATGCTGCTGTGTTTACTGTGTGTACTGAGACGCCATTTTGATTTTTGACGTCACTTGCTGAACTCGGGGGTTAAGGAGACCGTTCTGACTTCCTGAGTAGAGCGGGCATTTTCTTAGATCGTTTCTAATCAGACGTCAGACGTTACACATTATCTGCATATTAGCTGCATTATAATGTCCATTTGGGATCATTTCTTCAAAATGTTTGTGAGCCCCTGGTTTCGAGCTTCGCCAGTTCACAGGATCAGCACATCATAATGTTTATGCCTCTTATCAGGCAAAAATGTGTTCAATAATGGCAATAGGGCATTTGTATCTTTTTTATAAAAACTCTTTTTTTTATTATACGTGTGCTTACATTTCAAAACGTTATCAAAGGGTAATGTTATTCCCAGATGCAGTGAAGGAGCTCACTTCAAACTCCAAGCTTTTGATTGTACGGAAATCGCATCGTAGTAAGTTGGCGGTTGCTCGAAATAACTTTCATGCATTGCTTGATGGATGTGCGTTCATGTTGCAGTTTGTGTATTCTCACGATCGCTTAAGCACAGAGGAAAAACACACACAAAAAAAAACCTGGGAAATTGGGCAGTAGGGGTGAGGTGATGTATCATGATATGATATTTGTCCCCTGAACACATTTCTGATGCACAATATACAGTATATCATCATATAAGTAAATAAATACATTCGTTTTTATAATTTTAAAGGTGCAGTACACAATTTTAACATCGAAACGGTTTTGAAATGTTTTTTTTTTTGTGATAGCTTTTTCTACAATATCTCAGAAACGTGTATTTTGACTTCATTCATCACAATATCGATATTATATCGTCGTCTCGCCCAGCGCTATTGGACGGTACATGCGTGTGTCTGTATCTGTGGCTGATCTGACGAGAAAAGAAAAATCATATCGTGATTATTTCAAGACGTTTCTACAGTATATAGGTTTCCTCAGGAACTGCCAGCAAAATATTGCATGTCAAAATAAACCTTTACAAATAAGCTATAATTTTATTTAATGTGTACAAAATTAAAGTAACACTGAAAAAAGGAGGGAAAAAATTAAAGATCTGTGTAAAAATAAATAAAGAAAAGTTTTAAACTTTCAGGCAGTAGAAAATCTGATCAAAAACGCTTTCAGTGATTTTTAAAAATTAGAAAACAATGACAATACGCAGTGTATCGTGACGCAGTTTATCACGATGTTGATACCGTATCGTCCTATCGCCCAGCCCTGCGGTGCGTTTCTGTGTTTTGAGTCATTAGTGAAGAGTGTTCGTGGTTCGTTGACCCACAGCCCGTGTTTTTGTTGACAGTATTTCCCCAGAACGCCTCTTCCTCTCGTCTCGGCCCTGCTGACCTCGCCTGAATCAGGTCTCCGCTTTCCTCCGACGTGCCTGATGCACTTGGAGGAATTTGGCAGCTGAGAGCTCTGTGCCACCTGTTGGTCTTAAAGTAGCAGCCGGTGTCAGTTGCGCTGACCTTGAACACTGCTTTCTTTGTGTTGTAACAAAGTCTTCCTGTTAAAAGATTACATACAGCAAAACACACACAATCAATTCTTAAAACCTGGACGGAAAGACGTGTTTGTGTGCTTATCGCTTTGTTTAAGCAGACGGCTCCTGCGGTTCTACAGAGCGCGTTCACGAACGCTGAAACAGGGACCTTCTGCAATTTTAACCCACTTTCAATCTGTAGCTACTTAACCTTTACAGTTCACAACCTTATATTACGTTATATATCTAATGTAGCATTTATAGTTCGAGACAGCACCGATCCGATAGCCAGTTAAAAAATATAAATAAAGTGGATCGGTCATTGGAAAAAACATCAGATATCGGATGTTGTGGGATCGGATTTTTTTTTTTTTTTTTCAAATCGGATATTTTTTGGAACTGGATGTTTACATGTTTCCATATAAATAGACTTGACTGGTTTCAGGATTGATTTTATTATATTTATTCTTCATTCTGTTTATTATATTTACAATGTCAGCTTCTTGTGTGAAAGAGTTTAACTGTGAAATACTTTATAGTAAGTTTATACTTCATGGTTTTTCAAGATAATATCGGACAGATATCGCTCTCGGAAATGGAGAAGTGGTGTCATGCCATCTCTAATTATACCTGTTCATCATGGTACAGGATTTATTCCTGATATGATCCGTTGGCTCGGCTGTATAACACCTCATCTACAACATTACAACATTATATACATATAAACTATTACATTTATATTATCTGTGTTTCTCGATGCGGTAAGTATCGCGATGTTCAAGTTTTCTGCAGTAGTTTAGAAGACCGCATACAAAGCTATAAAACGTTATATTTTGATTATCTTTTCATTTCACGTCTGCAAAAATCAAACGGCACGAAGATTGTCAGTTAGCTGTTCGTTACTGAGTAACGATGCTTCATACGTTGTGATGTAATTTAGCGTGATATCGATACTAGTTTACTAAGTAGACACGGCAAAATGTAGGAATTAAAGCTGAGCGATGTGACCAAAATACTTCATCACGATACTTAAAGACGGTTCTGATAAACAGTATCGGTCATGATCTGTAAGTTTGCTCCGAAACTGCAACAGTCGTGTTGCATTTGAAATCTTATTTAAATGTAGATAACCTTAAATGATTGTGATACACTTGACTGTGATATTGTCGGTATCATGACACAATTTATCGCGATGTTGATATCATCATCATCATCATCATCATATCGCACAGCCCTGGTAGGCTTGATTTAAGAAGGTTTATAAACACAGCTTAGCATGTAGGGCTGTAGGGCTGGGCGATATGATGGTGTAATACTGATATCACGATAAATTGTGTCACAATGCACTTTTCCAAGATATCACGATATCTTTTTTTTAATGTAAAAGTATACATGATAAATGTAATATGCTTCTGTATTGCTGGAAGCGATGTGTATTGTGTATCGATGAATCGCAATATGATATTTTTGTCATATCATCCACCCTTACTAGCATGTTAACAGTTAAGTTACAGGGTTTTTTTTTTTTTTTTGTCCATTCGAATGTATTTTAATGTCGACACTGGAATAAGCAGTGCATTCATTTTAAAAACAATCCTAATCCTACGAGAGATGAGAGGTTAATCTTAGAAATCGAAGAAAGGAAACTTTGACCAACACAAAGAGAGCTGCTTGATCGGTGAAACATGACGATGGGAGTTTGACGGCTTACTCATGCCACACATCGGCTTCCTGTTTACTCTGCAACACTTCTCTATGGCAACTCTTGCTCACCCCGAAACAAAATAAGAAGCCTTAAAAACACCACCTCTAGGGCGCGAGGTTGATTTAAAGTGGATGTTTTTACACTGACAAGGTGATAACATAATAAAGAAACTTTAAAGTGCGTCACTATCTGACGGGGTTAACCGCATGTTTTCTCTCTGTTCATGACGACGCTTTGATCATAAACAGAAGCTCAAACCGCAGGTCTCGTTTGATGACATGATTTAAAGCGTCCATGCTACAAGAGCTGCGTGTGAGACTGGAAGTGGACGTCATGGGTGGGGATTAGGGGTGGGCCTCACAATTCTCACAGCAATTTCTACAACATGCGATCGAACTTTCACAAAAGAGCAAAAACAGTAGTTGCTTTTTTTTTTTTTTTAATTAAAAAAAAACTACTTAATACTTTTTAATATTATTTTAATATTCTTAATATATTTGTCTACGAAAAATAAATGTTTTATATATTTAATTTTTTTTTTTTTCATTTTTTAATTTAGACTTCATAACACTGAAAAGGGGAAAATAAATTCAACTTGTATTAAAAACATTTTATATAAAAAAAAAATATATATAAAAAGCTGTCACATTACACATGACGTGTCCAATGTAACAGCAGCAGAAATGCATATTTGGATTCATTTTATTCCGTGCTTACATTTGAAGTACATTTGGTTGGAAAAAATAGATACTTCTTAGAAAGGTGAAAAGTTGAGTTAACATGCTGGACCTGTGTTAGCTAGCTAATTAATTGCATAGACACGGAGCTTGTTATTCTTTCTGGTGTTAAATTGATACAACAGTTTCCTGAGATTAATGTAAAAAAAATAATGAATTTCTGAAATGTTCTTTGGAAGTTATTTCAAAATGATCATCTATGTGGTAGTTTTGGCTTTTAAGCTTTAAGCTAAAACTTGGGTATTGAAGATTTAGTGTTCGAGGTGAGAATCACAATTTGCTCTTTCTTTTTTTTTTTTTTTTTGTTTTTTTCTCCCTTCTGCAGCAGGAGCCCAGTGGTTCCCCGACGCCGAAGAGGCCCCGAGGACGACCGAAGGGAAGCAAAAACAAGGCGAGCTCCACGGCACCTAAAGGCAAAGTGAGTGTCTGTTAGCATCGTCACGGGGAAAAAAAAAAAGTCAAGATAACGATGTCAGATGAATTAACTTTCATCTTTAAAAGGTTTGTCATTTAACGATCACCGTGAAATCGACCGTTTACGTTGTTCAGCTACTCGCCGTTTCTTCAGTCTAGTCATACATCATGTTTCGATAACGTTTACTTCAAAGTGAGTTCGAGTTTCGTTTCCGGATCATTCGAGTTGGCGAACGATCACCAGTCGTTTAACGTTAACCGATTTCACCGTCGTCGGTTAACGTGGTTTAGTTAAAATCCACGTCTAAATAAGTTTCCAGTGTCGGTTCAAAGCTCGAATTTAACATCTCTGTCTTTGAGTTTGAATCGATTGGACTTGCTTTACCTCGCCATTTTGAGTTCGAGTTTAATTTCCACTCCGAGTAGCTTTAACATTTGCACTCAAAGGAATTCGAGTAGTTTAACGTACACTCGAGTAATGTTTCGAGTTGTTTCCAGTGTTTAGCTATCTAGCAACCCCTAAATTTGAGTGGTTCGAGTTGTTAAGCCAACTTTTGATTTGAGTTTGCATTGTTAAGGTAGCGAATTTAAGTTGCTTAGCTTAATTTGTAAAGTTTTGTGATTACTGCTGACTCTAATTCGAGTTTGAGTTTGATGTGTTTTTTGTCAAAAGTTTGAATTGTGTGAATTTTCATTTCCTCTATTTTGGTAGATTTCACATTTAAGCTTTTAATAGCAATTATGAGCTGTGTATTAATTTGTGTACTATATACAATTCTCCTGATTTTTATAGTGTTCCAACTTCTAATAATGAACTGTAACATTTCAAACTAAACGTAAATGACTAATTGCTGCGTTGTCCCTCATGTCCGTGATCCTTACTTGAAAGGTGTTGTCTAAAGTTACTTCTAAGTGGTCATCGAGTTAGCATTTTTGATGAATTTGCTTTATTGGAACTGACCTGAGCAACTTTTATTTCCGAATATACTCGAGGTGAATGCTCATCTTTTCAGTTTTGGGTCTTTCGGTTTTTATTCCTCACCTCGAAATGCGTTCGTGTCGTCCCCCGTTGCTGATCTTGTGTGATTATTTTGCTAGTTTTTGCTAACCGTCGCTAGTTCTCAGCGCTGAACACGCTGCAGTGTTTATAACAGATTTATAGCCGTCAAGTTGAAAACATTAAAACGAAACCAGGATGGTCGGTTCTCCCCACTTCCTGTCTCACCGTGGCTTCCTGTGGCATTTTGCATGATGCAGGTGCACCCGATAGAGTTGTCATCTCCATGACAACACCCTCCACCTCTAACAAACGCATGCGTACACACACGCGCATACACACACGTGCATACACGCACTTGGTTTGCTTCTTTCCATCTACTGTTGTCATGACAACTGCTGACCCCCTTTACTTCTCTGCACAATACACATGTACACCCTCACTCAATCTTGGTGTGTGTGTGTGTTGGTGGATGTGTGTGTGTGTGTGTG
>CM075018.1:2038152-2058152 GCA_037576675.1 Pangasius sanitwongsei | reverse complement strand
AGACAAAAAGAGACGCAGCTTACCACAAAGCGTAAACTTGGAAAACTTACAGCTTTACCTCTGACACTGGAGACTCCTTCCAAAACTGTTCAATAAACCTCTCTCTTATAGAAAGCCTCAACAGAACAAAGCATCTTTGTTAAATAATGTTTTATGTTTTATCAGTGAGTTAATGTATTAGAACCGTGCCACCTCATTTTTAAAGAAGTTTTTCCATAATATTGAAATTATTAGCTTTTGTTTTTTTACAGGATTATAATGCACGTTGATGATGATCCAGAGGTTTTGCGCATATCTGGTGCAAAGCATGATGGGACTTGGGTGTGTTGTGGATTAAAGTGTATATTTTACATTATGCAGCAGACTGTGTACATTTTGGCTACTAATATTTCTTATGAGCGAAAAAAACAAAACACGTGGACTAATCACAGATTAGGTGGATGTGAAACATTAGCTACAGTGATGGACAAAGCAATGGAAATAACCCACAGACAATAAAATGAACGTGTGTGTGTGTGTGTGTGTGTGTGTGTGAGTGTGTGTGAGAGAGAGCGAGAGAGAGATCGTTGGAACGGGTGATGAGTGAAAACATTTGCATTTGGCTTCTTATCAGAAAAGGGGATTTCATGCGCCGTTTTTGTTTTCACTCTGTTTTGTTTATCTGTTGTGCCTGGTTTCTTCTATCTCTATCCTTCTCTCTCTCTCACACACCCACACACACACACACACACACACACACACAGCTTATGTTGACCATCCGAACCCGACGAGACCGGGCCCTTCACATCCACTCCGGACAGAATGTTCTTGTCCAGTGATTACACTCACTCACTCACTCACACACTCATTTCTTTAGTCACCGCCATTCCTAAAGGCCCGTTTTATCTGTGAGTATGCCACTAGCTCCGCCCCCTTCCTCCCACTCTCTCTAACAGCTCACTCTTTTGTCACTGCTCCTTCTCTCTCTCTCTCTCTCTCTCTCTCTCTTTCTTTTTCCTGCTCCACACATTCCTCTCACATGAGGCACGGCCCTGGCACAGCGGTTTGGGTCTGTTCCACGTCAAATCATTTAAACATGCCTCCAGAAAGTCCACACGCCTGAGTCACACGCAGATATTTAGCTTGTGATAGTCCAACACTCGTCTGATTCAAGCCACAAGTTTGATCAGCATTTCCTTCTGAGCCGTTGATTCATAAGGGGCTGTTCCGCAATAACCGGTGCACTCTGGCTCACGGTTTAGATTCACTCCAACTGTAGTAACCTCGTGGCTGAGGATTGAACACACACAACTGAAAGAAATCCAAGTGGCGGCTTTAAAGGACCTCTTTCATGTGGGGTTTTTCCATACAGCTCTCTTCGCTCAGCACTGACGACGATTTGCATGCGTCCGTTTTGCCCAAATGACTCCAAAGGACAGGGAGTGCCATTTTTATGAATGAAAGATAAACAAGAGACAAACGGTAGAGCTTCAGCGTGACTGCATGCTCACCTGCTCTTCTACGATATCGTTTTAATCGGAGTTTTGTTTTCATAATCGTTTTGTTTTAGGCACTGTTTAGATCAGGGGATTCCCAGGGATCACTTTAGCTTTAAGATCAATTCCACAGACCCTCTCTGTGCAGTTAAAAAAAAATAATAATAATAAGTTAAATGTGTATTAAAACTAGTTTTGGAGGAAAGAAGCTGTTAATTATTGATCTATACTCTGAAAGGACACACATACAGACTGACTTGCTCTTTGAGTTATTGAAGTTTGGATTCAAATTCAAATGATTTGTCGAACAGGTTAATATCTCTGTAATATAATAATTTGTTAAAGAGGTGGCGAAATGACCGACGCCATAGTGATGCTTCATGTAGCCCACTTTAAGAACAATCACCACACCAAAACCATTACCATGTGTATGTATATATTTGCAAAATCCTCATCACTTCTGTTCATCGCATTATTTCATTCACTATAAACTGCAGTGTAGATTTGAAGTAGGGGTTGTGACGCCTTACAGCCACAGAGGTCTGTTGAATTATGCTTCAATTCTGAATAAAAATTGGATCAGTGTGCCTTTTTTTTTAATAGGCTTTAAACATCCTGCATTGACTTGCGTGCGTCTGCGTGGAAAAAAATCACGATCTCGGGGTAACCGGCCCAGACGTGATGCATTTTCTCTGGACCTGTGACGTGAGAAGAGCACTCTGCCGTTGCTCTATGTAAACCTTAACTTTTCATTTAATTGTCTGTTCCTTGTCAGTCATCCTGACTGGTGAGAAGTAAGCTCTAATTCGCTTTCCTCTCAGTTTTTTTTCCTCCACAGGATGGCGCTGTTTGCTTCTGTTCAGCCCGGTTGTTGGGTTTTTTTTTTCTTTTTTTTTCCTCTCTCTAGTCATGCTTTTTCGTGATGGTTTTCTAAACGTGTATCCGTTTGCACCTGGCATTTTGAACGCGTCTCCAGTGACCACTCGTGATCGGATTTCATACCGGAGGAAAGGTGGCGCACGCGTTTATTTAACTAAATCTTCTTTCAGGCGGAAATGTCCCGTGAATCCTATCTCATGTACCTGTTTCAAACGTTTTCAATTTGATGGTCTACTAATGAAACCTGAGCCGATGACAGAAGCGAGGAAAAGCAGCTGATATCATCGCATCGCCTTAACCATTGGCCCATCAGTGGAGAACTCGGAGACATTTCCAAATGGTCTCGTAATGAGTACAGTGATGCAGACGATTAGGTGCTCCTTCGTCACTGTCCAGGACTTCTCGAGACGCCTGTGTGTTCGCACTACAAGTGTCATGTGGTCATGTGCGTCTCTGAGAAACCTTGGAACCCGTTCACGCCTGTCCTCAGCGCTGTCCGCTTACAATCTGATCGCTCAGGACGCATGTTAATGCCGGACGTGAGCAATAATAAACGATAATTATATAATTAATTAATAAAGATTGGAGGTGTTCACTGTCTGACTTCATTTCCCCAGCATTAGAACTTTGTGTTTGTGTTTGCGCTCTGCCCATCAACTCCTTAGTCCAATAATAAATACATCTGATTTGGTGTAATATTTGTACAACATTTTATTTTTGTATTAGATGAACTAAGGGATTAGAGTATGTTTTTGATCAGTAGTTATATAGTTGTTGTTCTAAACTAGCACGTGATTTCGGTCACGTGACTCTTCGTGAAAGGTGCCTAAGTTTGGGTGAATATCAAGCGAATCGTGATTTGAGCATCTAGTGCACTACATAGTGTGGATAAACCATTATTTCCATAATGTAGAGCTCTTGTACAGAGAGTAGGAAGGTAAAGATGAAGCTTTATATGAGTACACAACATTCCTTATTTTTTTTATGTTGTCTGTAGTAGGGGTAGGCGCTATGAGAAAAATATATCCTATGATACACACTGCGTATTGTAGAAATATATCACGATATCTATATACGAAACTTCAGGCAACACTGTAGTGCTGTGTGTCTTGATGCTTGAATTTAATGTGTATGAAAATGAGTAACGGTGAAAAGGAGGAAATATCAATTCTGTGAAATGTTTAATATTTGACCATTTTAACGATTCGGTACATCAGCTCAGCCGCTTCCAGTCAGTTTGTAAGTATTTCTTAAAACAAGATCACGATCCGTCAGAAAAATGATCACGATATCGATGTTGGCTTATTTACCGTCTCTGTCCTCTCGTCCCCGCAGGAGAAAGAAGAGCAGCCGTCGAAGTCTTCTGAGGAAGAGGAGGAGGAGGAGGAGGAGGAAGAGGAACAGTAGAGCAGCAAATCAGCGCTACCTCATAACTCGATCTCGTCACTTCCTGTTTAAAAACAAAAAAAAAACCAACAAAAAAAAAAAAACAGAGCTGGACTTTTTTTTTTTTTTTTTGCAACCTCGCAAAAAAAAAAACAAACAAAAACAAACACCACCACAAAACCCGAACGGCCGTGCCACTCTCGCTCATCCTCCATCAGCACAGCACACTACAGTGCATCTCTCTCTCTCTCTCTCTCTCTCTCTCTCTCTCCCACCACTGGAAAACAAACAGACTCTCAAATACTGTACGTGTGTGTGTGTGTGTGTGTGTGTGTGTGTGTGTGTGTGTGTGTGTATACAGGCATGCATTCTTGCTTGTATTTCGAACACAAAGTCTGTGCATATCTGCTCTCCGGTCACGTGTCATTATACTGGACAAAGATTTCCTCTGATGCAGGTTTCATTTTTTTTTTTTTCTTGCTTTTAATGAAAACTTTCAGATTTTCACACGTTCTCTGGACAAAGGTGAATCAACCTACTTTTATTGTTTCTCTGTGTGTGTTTGTAAAGGGAGGGGGTCAGTACTTTATTTTTGGCTTCCAGGTTTTGTGTGTGTTTTTTTTTTTTTTTTTATATAAAGCTATACGTTGGTGGAAAGGGTCGGTGTAAGTGTGCGTGTGTGAGCGAGCGTAATAGACACCCATTCATTGCGACACCGCGTCAGTCCGTTTTTATCTCCGATTGAGTCGGCAGGTGTTCTTAAATCTGCGACTTTTACGCATGACTCCGTTCGTTTTCAGAAAGTTTTTAGACATTTGCAAAGTGAAGAGGTGCGGAGGTTGGCGGTGCTTCAGGATCGCTGTTTAAGAAATTTAAGAAAAGTTCCTTTTTTTTTTTTTTTTTTTTTTTTTTTGTGTTTGTTTTTTGGTCGTCCTGTCATCTTGAGATCATGAGATCTTATGAAAACAATAAAAAAAATAAATAAATAAAAAAAAAAGTCATGCTATGGAGCTAAACAGCTGTCTAGCTAGTGCAGTTTCTGTGTGATTTTATTTTCCAAAATATTCCCAAAATTCCTAATTATTGAGATGGTTACTAAGGATGCACCGATGCACAGTTCTTCAAATCATCAAGCACGATTTTATACATGTTCATGGACGTTTAGAGATTGTCGATGCCTGATTTTCCCCTGATGAAACCATGATATCGGACGATATATCGAGTGTATCGGATTGAGGTTGATATTTTATGATCCGTTCCCACTGACATGTTTTTAAACTCTGTGCTTTAACACAGAATGTTGAAGGATGTCTCTTGATTTAACTTTCCTTTAGCCGAAAAAGGCACAAACCAGCCAACAAGCTTCGGTTTCGGAAAATAAAATAAAATGCAACGTGGAAAATGTATCCGTGCATCTTTAGTACTCCGGTGTTGTGTCTACATGGAAAAATAAATCACCATCTCAAGACAACAGGACCAAAAATAATGCATTATGTAGAATACAGACGTGAGAGCACTCTGACATTTCATTTTTTTTTTTTTTTTTTTACACTTTAATAAGCATTTCATTTAACTGTCGTTTCATTTTCATCACCGATGGCGAGAAGTGGATCGTTTTATTCCGTTTTTGTTCTCCACAGGACGGCGCTGTTTGCTACTGTTCAGCCTGGATTCTGATTGATTTTTTTTTTTTTTTTCTTCTCTGGTCATACTTTTCATGTTGGTTTTTTTTTTTGTTTGTTTGTTTTGATTTGATTTTCGTTTAAACTCCGAGTCAGGGAACGCCGATCGGTCCAGCGACTGAGTTTCTCAGAACTTTAATGCTGCTACGAACACGGTTGAGAAAAAAAAAAAACCCGGAATACTGCAACGTCACACTCGTACCTCACTCTGTGTCAGTTTAGGACGGCTTACTGTTTAAAAAAAAATAAATAAATAAAAAAAAAAAAAAAAAAGGCCATTCAGCTGCTCCCAGTGCAGCCTCTGTTTGGCAGCTTAGATTTTTTTCCTTTCTTTCTTTTTTTAATTTTCTTCCTTTCTTTTTTTTTTTTGCAGTTCAGTTTGTCTTTGAGTTAGGTTTTTGTGTGTGTGTGTGTGTGTGTGTGTGTGTGTGTGTGTGTGTGTGTGTGTGTAACTAACGGTAGGACTTTAGAGGTTTTTAGAGAACTCGTTCATAACGGTGTGCACTTCAGTGCACAGCATTCGACGTTTTCAAGGTTTTTTCTTCCTTTTTTTCCCCCTCATACGTGAGACTGTAGACGCGCCACAGAAATGACTGCGTTGGGACAGAGAGAGGAAATACTGTCTGCTTTTTCTTGCAGAATGTTCACCCACTGTGGTATGTGTGTGCAGGTGTGTGTGTGTGTGTGTTTGTGTGTGTGCGCGTGTGCAGGTGTGTATGGATGTAGTAGTTGCCCCAACATAAATAATTTGCAGCTTGGTCCTAACCCTGCTGTTGGGTTTTTTTTTTTTTGTTTTTTTTTCCTCTGAACCAAATTAATAAATAAAACTAATTGGAATTGTGGAAAATGGTCCTGATGTAAAGTGTAACATGTACTGATATCTGTTTTATAAATAGTTATAAATTGTTTTAAAATTAGTCCTCAGATTTGATATGTACAAGTTTCATTCGTTTCAGTGCATCAACTCGTCGAGTTCATCACCAACATCCTGCTTTAACCTCAACTTTCCCCTCAGTTCCACTTCCTCATTTACACCTTGGTACTTCGGCTTTTTAAATACTGATGTTTTCACCCCTGATTTTGTGTGTGTGTGTGTGTGTGTGTGTGGGTGTGTGTGTGTGTGTGTGGGTGTGGGTGTGGTGCCTGCACACAGTAAACTGGTTTGGGATCAGTCTTTACAATGTACAAACTTTTTTTTTTTTTTTTTTTTTTTTTTTTATTGTGGCCTGCAAGTATTTGTATTCAGACTGGTAATAAAGATAATGATTCCTACACTTTCCTGTGCTCTTTATTATTATTATTATTATTATTATTATTATTATTATTATTATTATTATTATTATTTTAGATAAGCTGATGGTTTTTTGTTTTTTTTTTGTGCAACCACTTGATATAATAATGTTTTTTTTTAAATAAAATCCCCAGGAATTGGTTCACGAAGGTTTTTCCTCTGTCTCCTACTCTTATTCTTTCAAAACGGTTTTATTTTTCTACACACAGCACTGTGCAAAATTCTTAGGCACCCTTTTTTTTAATTTTTTTTAAGTACAAACTGTTAAATATTTTTAATTTTTAACTTCTACATTATTGAGTCAGTACAAAAACATTTTAGATTTCCAAACATTAGTTTAGAGAAGCCTATATTTGTCACATATACAGCACACCTTACACCATAGTGATTTTTTTTTTTTTTTTTTTTTCCCCCCCGCATATCCCGGCTTGTTAGGAAGCTGGGGTCAGAGCGCGGGGTCAGCCATGATACAGCGCCCCTGGAGCAGAAAGGGTTAAGGGCCCAACAGTGGCAGCTTGGTGGTGCAGGGGCTCGAACCCCGACCTTCTGATCAGTAACCCAGCACCTTAACCATGGAGCAACCACTGCCCAAAAGGTTGTTGTCGCCCAACGTGGGGCTTGAACCCACGACCCTGAGATTAAGAGTCTCATGCTCTACCGACTGAACCAGTCAGGCTCGGTTTTCCAGCCCAGAATTACAGAAAAATGTTTGTCAGACAAAAAAACCCATAACGAAGGCTGCTGGGTTTCGCTGCAGAAATAAGAAGCGAGTCGACAGTCGAAGTCTCCAGAAGAACCGCGGCTGCTTCTGCAAGACGCTCAGTAACACTTACAGCTCAGTTCCTTATAAAACTGCACTAATTGTACCTGCGACTACTGCTTTTTTAAAGCAAAGGGTTGTCACACCAAATAATGACTTTGTTGAGTTTAATACTCTTTATAGAATTTTATTGTACAAACATTTAATTTCATTATTTCTGAAGGTATATATGTTCTACAGTATTTCTTTGCATGTGCCTGAGACTTTGGCACAGTACTGTGTGTAAATTTATATTAAATGTATTTTTTGTGATTTTTGCCTTTATACACCACGACAGTGGATTTGAAGATGTGATCAAAGTGTAGGTAGCAAGGTACTTTGCTGAAAATGGCTGTAATTCCTAAATGGTAAATGCCATATTTTTGTGGAGCCTCTTAAAATAAAGCTGAAAGTCTACACTTCCATCACATCTCGATTCTTTCATTTCAAATCCATTGTGGTGGTGTATAAATGCAAAATCACAAAAACTCTGTCACTGTCCAAATACTTCCGGACCTGACTTTGTGTGTGTGTGTGTGTGTGTGTGTGTGTATATGTGTATATGTGTGTATATATATATATATATACACACATACATACAAGGTTCTTAATGATCAACAACTCTGAGAAAAAGATATAGAAACAATTGAGTGCAATGAACTTTAAATATATATTTATACTTTGTTTCACAGGAAAGATTTTTATATCAGTCGCGTATAATTTAAGAATACGGAAGCCCTGAACCACGGTGCTGCCATTATTTTTACTTAGGAAGTCATTATTTTGCCTTAGTATCTTATGTTGACTTACTAAACTGTTATATTTATTAAGTCATTAATTTGACTAAGTATCTCACTATTTTGCCTTAGGAAGTCATTATTTCTTTTTTTTTTAAATTTATATCCGGAATTTTTATATTTCTTTAAAGCTGCTTTGTGACAAATTGATTTGAATTTCAAGATATTTTGTTATTTTGACTTGGTAATATAATGAGATACTAAATCGAAATAATGACATAGTGACTGAAAACAAAATTTTCCCTCCTTGCGGGGAGAAAAGGTCTAATTTATATGACAAAAGCAGTAAGGCTGTCAGGGTATCTGGCTTTACTCTTACATTTAGCACAACTTTACAATGTAGTTACACAAAATTTAAGTCTTCAGTACGTTTTAAAGCCCATGTTCCTTTCGTCAGTGTCTTCAGGTCTGTTTCCAGCAGAAAAACCCTGGGCTTGGTTTACTTCCAGGACTCTTTTTAATTCCTTAAGTTCCTGGAGTCATTGACCATGAAACATGCATTAAAGGGGCGGAGCTTAGTTTACTAAACATCACTGATTGGCCAAATGCAAACGTCACAGTATGACCAGCCGTCTTTAAAAACCTGTTTAGCCAACAAGAGATTACTAAAGCGTGCATTTTATTGAAGCCTGTGTGGCACGACTGGAAAAGCAGAATGTTTTCTGCTACGCTTTTGTTTTTACACAAGTGAAAAGTCAGAAATGTGGCAGGTGTGTGTTTTGTACACCCACACACACGTCTAACTTCCCAGGACTGTCTCTTAACCCTCATGTGCTCTCTGGTATACTTGGATTGTTTCAGGCACGTATCCAATACCGTGCTCATTTACTCATACCTGTATAAAAAAAACAAAAACACTGGCAACCTAGTGCACTTTTTTTTCCACTAATGAACAGATGACGCAAAATGGCAGCAATTTGGATATACAATACAAGCAGCCTCAAAAAACATCTTATAGCATTTAAACAGTATATTTTATAGAGAGTGCGAGGAAGGCTGACCTGAAAAAAATAGCGCAAGGAGCCATGCATTGTGCGCACAAAAAGATATTATCGAGCGTGCAGTGACAATGTGGCATGTGCGAGCACTTCATTTCTGCGAGCACTGAGCACTGCGCATTTTCTTCCCTCTTTCTCAACAGTGTCTACAATTTGTTCAGCACGCTCGCTGATACTGCACTGCACGTTCTCTATTACTAATAAAACTCAGCTCAACAACACAGCAGCAACCAACATAAACTGAGCTAAATAAAACGTTCCATGATGATTAATACTAGTAGGTTACTCTTTTCAGTATCGGTATCCAAGGATGAGGGAAGTGTGGGTGCTGAAGTTGCTGCCCTGATTTTCAGGACTCCTTTAACTGTAACTTCTAAAATAATAATAATAATAATAATAATAATAATAATATAGTGCATATCACGTATGCTGCTTAAAATTCCAGCACCTCCAAATGGTTTCCATGATGCATCCCTAGTATCATGTGTCTTTAGATAAAAGCAAATAAAGGCAAATAAATATAAAATGTAAACTACTCTGACATCTCTGATGCCTCAATACACAATTGTAAATGTTTATCAGTATCAGAAATTGTCTTCGTTGACTTCATGGTTGGTTTCATCAGGTTGGTCATCGCTAATTCACACAGTTGGATTTCACATTATTTCTAATTTTCAGTATTTGTTTCTATGCCACTCCTTAAGGAATTTTGGGATCCTATGCATCAGCCTACACTAAAAATAAATAGACTTCTTTACAGTTTCAATGCTTATCATGGTTTTCCTACATTAACATTCTTGTGTGTGTGTGTGTGTATGTTGTATAATCAATTAATCGCAACATGTCTAGCGTGGAAAAGGCAGGGTCCTCTCTTTTCTTCTCTCGTTCCCTGGCATTTTTGTTTTTCCGATGTTGCGACTGGAGTGATAAATATCACACGTGAAGTGCAGAGATATCTTAACCTCAGTCTCCAAACTGTCAACTATAAACCATCAGCGTGTAAATCAGTTGTCAAACATGTGGGTCCTTCGAGAGCAGAGGCCACCGCTGTTGGTACGTCATCGTCCAGCCCTGCAACACATTTTTACAAATCACAGTGTTATACAAATCTTGAATTAGCATTATCTTTAAGCATTACATACGAGAATAAATGATTAAATCTACAGTACGTAGTCCATAGTCCATCCCATAATAGCGATTCATAGTCAGCTCAACTTTAGGCATGAAAGAAGTGGTGACTGGCAGGAGTCACAGCCAATCAGAGGAGAGAGACAGAGTAAAAGACTGATACTATACTAAGTGGAAAAGGCATTTCTTATATCTTTAAGCTATATCTAGCTTTCCATAGCTGGCTCTGTAAGGGAACCTTTAATAAAGCACCACCTAAAGAATTAGATTTAATCCCTAAATGTAGTCAATCAACTAATGTAGCTAATAAATAATCGAGGTCTTTGGTTTTGGACACAGTGTGACTGTAACTTGAACAAAACATTACGTGTAGCTAAACAGTAGAATGTTAAAGGGGCGGCCATCTTGGACAAGTGGAATCACTTTTTCCCTCAGCACGTTTTGGTACATTATGTCTCCGCCCCCCAGCCCCGCCTCTCAAAGTTTAAAATTTTGATTGCTCCCTTTATGATTGTGAAATTCGCTTTTTATAAATTTCTAACCTGAAAAGCCCAAACCTGCAAAACGATAAAATATAGACAAAGATTAACCTGACGTGTCAGAGAAGTGACCCTTCCAGAGGTTTTAGGTTTTTATTGAGTTCCAAGCACAGGGACAGCCTACAGGCATGTTGTGGTCATGTGACCTACTAATGCTCATATTTGCATGGCCACGCCCCCTACAACAAGCACTTAGTATAGTAAAGGTTAAACACTCAGTTTGTATTAAAATGAGGTGTGTGTAGTACGCATGGAACTTTTAGCGCGATGAGCACGTGTAAACACGCCATTGTGAAGCCACGCCCACCTTAGTGTCGTCTTCTCTCCACAACTCCTGTTCGGCTTCGTTCAGCTCCTCAGTCGGGTCGTACGTATACACCGGGAGCAGCTGGTGCCGCAACCTGTCAAGCCTTTTTAAAAATAAATAAATAAATAAAAATAAAAAGGGGCGGGGTTATACTTTACCACCAGTGAGTCTTTAACGGTTAATTTTTAATATGATCTGATTCAAAACCACACCCTTTTAATAATACTGCGCTATACTACATGGGAAAAGAAAAGAAGGGAGGAAAATAGGGAGGGAATAATAATGAATAAATAATAATAATGAATAAATAATAATTATATTTATCTGAATTCCAGCCAAAAAAATCTCTTTTTAGGAGTCTGCTGCAGTGACAATTTTCTCTAAGTAGATTTTTTTTTTTTAAAGTTTAGTGTCTTGAAGATCAGGCTTTATTAAAAACCCTGAGGACCTGATTATGGAAAATTCCTCTATTAATTTCTAAGTTAAGATCTGAGAAGTGCAAAATAGGATTATTATTTATTTATTTATTTATTTTTACAGATTTATATTACAGAACGAATCTTAATTTAGTATGTTAGTTAGTAATCAATTGTCAGGCGTTTAATCCTAAATAACAACTATATTCATCTGAATTCCATCCCAAAAAATTATGTGTTTTTTTGGACGTGTCAGAGAAGTGACCCTTCCAGAGGTTAGGAAAGGGTCTTAAAAAGGACTTAGTGTCAAACTGTACCACTTGAGAGATGCCTGGAAATGAGATATATTTATATATTTGCGGTATGTAATCTGATATTAGTGGCTATATTCCTGGGATTTCACTTGCTAAGATATTTTTGTGTTCAAGTAACTCTAACCAAAAGGACAGCTGAAAAAGACTCTTACGATTATAATGAGGTTTTTAAACATATTACACAGATTTAAGAGTCTTTTCACGAAGCAGAAGGACCTTTTTACGTTGAATTTGAACACTGTTTTTTTTTCTTGCTGAGTGATATTAAAGTGGGTTTCTACTGCTGTGCCGTTACACATCATCTTTTCTCACCCAGACGATGATAAATCATGAACTAACTGATCACAGTACATGTTTTTCTACGTTTAATAATAAATTGCTTGAGGATTAAAAAGACAGAAAAAGCGCCAACAATTTTACCTCCATTGAGAAGGCCAAGAAATTCTATGAATATGCAAATTATCCCAACCTTAACCACACCCTTTTCTCTGTCCTTGGTAAACTGTTTTTGCATGGTCCGGCACTTTATTTGCATACTAGAATCTGATTGGCTGTTATATTTGATATATTTGATGCCTCCACCTCCTCATATGGTCTCAGGGAGTTTTTCCTTGCCACCGTCGCCTCTGGTTTGGTCATTAGGGATAAATTCACATATTTACAATTTATTTTGTTTTAATTTGATTTGAATCTATTTACTTCGGTAAAGCTGCTTCGTGACAATGTCCACTGTTAAAAGCGCTATACAAATAAAACTGAATTGAATTGAATTGAATCGTGGCAGAAACATAACTAAAGATATTTGAAGTAAACATTTGAAGTTTAGCCAATCAGATGTTAGCATGCTTGGGTGTGGTGTAACTTTACCTTTGCCTCCTCTTCACGTACATCACCTGCAAAACAGGACACACGTCATATAATACAGCAATGAATCACACAACACGGTAACACGGTATTATTATTATTATTATTACTTAAACAACTTTTTCTTAATTTTCTCCAAAAAGTCTTTCTGAGTGCGAATTAAAGAATTTATTTGGGGATTTTATTCAAAATTTACGATATTTAATGTAAAGTTTGAGATTTTTCCTGTCGCAAATAGCAGCTCAGCGCAGATGCACAGTGTAGGGCCCCTTGTTTCTATCGTTCACTTTCTTCTCGTCATTACTTTCTCCTCCTTTCTTCTCTTTTTTCTCTCTCATTCTTTCTCTCTCTCTCTCTTGTTCTGTCACTCCTTTATTCTTTCTTGCACCTTTCCTGTTCTCTCTCTGCTTTTGTTTCTCTTTTTTTCACCTTGTTTTTTCCTCTCTTACCATTTCGTTGTTCATTCTCTTTCTCTCTTTCCCCCCTTTCCATTTGCTCTTTCTCTTCTTTTGTTCTCACCACTCCTCTTATTCCTTTGTTATCTTTATCTTGCTTAGACTTTTCTTTTACCCCCCTTCTGTTTCTCTATGCTTTCTTCTTTCTTCCTTCCTTCCTTCCTTCCTTCCTCCTTCTGGAAGTGCAAATGTAATTAAAATTCCGACCTGTTTTTATTGAACATAATGACAGAAATCGGTGAAACAAACGCTGAACTGTCACTGCACAACTCTTCCTGCATAAAGTCACGTTTACATCTGAAATAAAAGCTTCATTGTCTTCCTTCCTCCAATTATCAAATTTGAGTCAATCATGTGATGTTGGGTTCTTCAGCTTAACCCCTACACACACACACACACACTTACTTCAAGAGATATAAATACTAGAAAATATGCTGTATAACAGTAAATCCAGCCTTTGTTTTATTACATACCGCCGCTACAATAATCCCGGCGAAGGTGATGATGAAAAACGGGAGCAGCACGTACGTCAGGGCCACGTCTCCTCCAGCCGGGTGCGGAGGCTCAGTGGTCGTGTTCATTTCAGGGACTGATGAAGCGTCTCCTTATGTTTTTTTTCCACCCCTCTCTCTCTATTTGTTTGTGACTTGTCTTCGGCGTTCATATGACTCCCACATGGTCCCTCCGTCTCCTGGTCTGGGCTGGTCCAAGCCTACATGGAAGAACAAGACAACAAGAGGCTTAAATATCTGAACCCGAAAACAGTCTTTAAGACAAAACGTGTACTGATTACAGGAAGCCTCAAATTTAACTGACCCCAAACTGAAGTCATCCAAAACATGTTTTCTGTAAATACATTCCCAAATCTTTATATACTTGCTCTGAACAAATTTTTACAAACGTAAGTTTACTGTGGAACTTCATCAGGAGTGGAGCAAACAGCAGCACAAGCTGTGACGTGCTTCTTCTAACTCTCCTCTTACTCCATGCACAATATGTCACCTCAAGTTTAATCGCATCAAGAGAAAATAAACGCTAGCCAGACTCGTATAATATCTTTTACATGCGATGCACGGACAGAACACCACAGCTCACAGCCAAAACGATCGTCACCGACTTGCTGACTTTTTGTCAAAGGCACAAACATGATGTGCTACATGATTATATGCTAACTTGTTTCACTGTATTAATGCACTTAATTAGCTAGCTTGTTGTAGGCTATTACATTACTTTAGCTACTACATTTTAACCTCATCAGTTACGTTTTCCGGGCAACCAAGACAAGGGACTGGACAACAGACTGGACCGTGGCCTAGCTAAAGAATTTATCTTTTGTCCACCCCTGATTTAACTTTGAGAGGTGCAACTTTGAGAGGATAAATATGATCCCAGTTGTCCAAGATGGCCGCTACCATAACATTCCAGTATTCAGCCGTTACCTGTGATTACATTAGCATCATAGCTCCAGTGCTAAACTAAAGAAGCAAACGCCAAACACAGAACATGTCTTGGCCGGTTATCTACAGTTGAGGTAAGAGGGAAATTGTGTAAATGTGTGTTTTGTTTTTTTTTTTGGACAACCTGTTGCATTAACAATGTCAGGAAATGTCACATAAAGTTCATTCTCATGATTATATGCAATCTTAATCCTTGTTTACGGCTAAGGATTTCATATATGTATTTCGTACTGTGTCATATATATCATACTATACTGTATTTGTATTTCACACTATATTTTTTACACGGCTTCTCATTAGCAACGTTACGTCTCATTATATTTTTGAGAATGAGGAATTCCAGTATACCTGTTACACGTTTCATTCTAAACGAATTATTGTCCTGTACGTAATACACACGGGTGGAAATGACAGAGAAACTGTACTTAAGTAAAAGTACAAATTACTGTATCATGATCTTAATTTTAAAAAAAGTATTAAAAGTAAATTAAAAGTATGGAGGCAAAAATCGACTTGAGTGAAAGTTAAAAAGTATCAAGTAACAAAAAGTCAAGTAAAAATTTTTAATTGATGAAAATAGCTGACCAGAAGTTCATCATTCATGATCCTGCAGGACTAGCTAGATTGTTAAGCATAAGGAAAATATTCTGCTAACTCAGAATTTTAGTTAACAAAAATAACAACAACAACAAAAAAAACATAACTAGACAGCTAATTTAACAAGCTAATTTACAAAACCTACCTAGCTAGCTAAAATAACAAGCTAAGTTACAAACTTAACTAGGTATCTAATTAACCAAACTAATGTACAAAACTTAACTAGCTATCTAATTTAACAAGCTAATGTACAAAATGTAACTAGCTAGATGTTTTAAGAGACTAATTTACCAATTTAACTAGCTAGCTAATTTAACAGTCTAATTTTAAAAACTTAACTAGCTAGCTAATTTAACAAGCTAATTTACATGACCTAACTAGCTTTTTTTTTTTTACCAAACTTAAAGTTAACGCAGCATACTTTGTAAGAAAAACATAATCTTACTAAGGAAAAAAAAAAAGAAAAATAATAATAATAAAAAAAAGAAAAACCTCATGATTTGAGCCATTTGAAGTTTGCAAAAGTATTTTGAAGGTCAAAATGTCAATATATGAAGTAGAAAGTATGTTTTTTCTTTTGGAAATCTTACTCGAGTAACAATACATGTACTGAATTTAAATAACACTTGAGTAAAGTACAAATCTTCCAACATAACACTTAAGTACAGTAACAAAGTACTATACTTACTGATGATTTTTTCCACCCCGCTAATACGTCACATCACATCACGTTCTTTACTTGCCATAAAATTGAACCTGAAATAAAATGTTAGAAAATTGTGATCAAGATTGCACAACATGAAGTAAACAGGGCTGTTCTTCTCTGGTCCTGTATATCCAGATTCCTGAACAATATCTTAGTAATTATCCGACTCTAATACTCCTCATTGAGCTAATAAGTGAGTTTAGTGGGTGTGAGCTGGACTCTGGACATACAGGCCCTGAGATGAGCAAGCTCTTACAAGATTTTATTCAGTTCAATTCAATTTTGCAGCAATTTTAATCAACAATTTGTTGTTAACAATTTTATCAACAGACATCAGGCCTCATTTATCAATCTTTTAGTTAATTATTAGTGTGTAAATGTTTGTGTAAAGCTAAAAATTTCCACTTGATTTACAAAAAATTTCAGAAAAGGCTGATTTTCTTCATACTCGAGTGCATATTTTGATCACCCGTAATGTACAAAGTGCGTTCCTGACACAGCTCATTTGCATGTAGTGACGCCCACAAAACTCCATAAAAGGTAAACAGCACAGACAGCATGGAGCATGAAATGAACAATCAGGGTAAAGACTGAAAAACAGAAGTGGAATTTATTTTGACTCACTTCTATGCCAATAAAAATATTTAATAATATATAATAATAATAATAATAATAATAATTGAGCACTAAATCCTCCATCAGCTGAGGCGTTTGTTTACGGCTTTACGGCTCTGTGCAGACAGACCGGTCCTCCGTTTATACGCCACTATTTCTTTTGTTATTATTGAATGTTTAGTTTTAATCGTCTTAATTTATGGGTTTGTGTTGGCTCGCTTACTTTATTTTTCATATTCTTTAAAAAATGCAATAATATATAATGTCTGATTTACACAAAATGTTCTTGATGGTGCTCTTAGTCCCTGACTTACAGAACTAGGATGAGGATGTGTTTTTCATGAATATTCATGAATGTTTCAAAGCAGATTTACAGAAATCAGGATGTTGATTTATATCCCTGATGAGCGAGCCAGCGGCAACGGCAGTGAGGAAAGACTCGCTGAGTTGCTCAGTAGTCAGGAAGTCAGGATTCAGGCAGCTTTACTGCGGCAGTTTAGGACACACTCTCATTAAGTAGAGTGTCTATATAATAACAACATCAACTGGTGTTAGCCGTCCCAGATGTTTGTTGTCGATTTTCATGCTGTACTTCTTTCACCCATGATGTAAGACTGCACTGGCTTACACTGTGTGAATTACTAGTAGACAACTTCCTTCTGTTGTTTCTGAAACAAAAAATAACCTATGCACTGATTTAAGTAAAAACTATCAAGATTTAGGCCTGTAATTCATGTTAACATCCATACCAAAACACATTAAACATGCCAACAACATATATTGCAATATTTGTGATGTGTTTATTGACCCTGGTGCTAATTTGATATTTGATGTTGTGTGTTCATTATTTCCGTGAGACGTTAGCGGTTGTGTTCGCTATGACATCACAGGAGGACATTGTTACTGTTAGCATGGTTACAATGGCGATCAATAGGAGAAAAAAAATTAGGTCGTAAAAACAAATCATCTCCTCTCTCTCACCTTTCTCCAGTGATGTAATTTTTAACATCGTATTGATGAGAAGTAGGAGACGCCGTTGCAAACGCTGGACTCAAAGTCCCAGAATGCAATGCAGCGCTATAGGCCTGAGTAGCCTGAGACGAGGAGTGCGATGACGTTGATGATGGTATTAGTGTGAATGTTGAAGCTTTGAAAACTGATCTGTTTGAGCAGAGCGTACACACGAGGATGTGAGTGAGCCGGACGGACTAAAAGACTAAAGCGCCGCTGCATCACTCGATGTCTGTCACTGCTGAACTGCTGCTTTCATTAGAAATTAATATGTTAATTCATTTACTGACGCTGCATATCCTCATCAGGGTTGAGTTCAGGGTTACTTTAGGTCATCATATGCTGCATCAACAGGTTAACTGTTCTCATGTTTCATTAATACAGTACATTAAAACTGAAATGCACCGAGCTGCAAGTGAAATAATGCATGAAAATTTGAATAAAAGCGTTTCGGAGTCGCAAAAAAAAACAATTCAATATTTTATTAAATGCGGTTTAAACTTCAAACTTTAACCTATTTTCACTTCCCTATGCAATGCACTACGTAAAATACAATAAATAATAATTTTAAAAAAAGATCATGTGACTCACATGAAGTACAGGGCGGTAAATAAGGAGCTGGTCCTGAATAAATCCCCGGAACACGCGCGCACACACACACACACACACACACACACACACCTGAAGCAGAAGTCAGAGTGAAACAGAGAGCTGAGTGAGGATCAGTTTGTTCCTGATTGCAGATTAAACGCAGACTGGGACTCTTCCTCCTGACAGCAGTCGCACATCTTCACAATACATCGCGGAAGTGGTCTGGTTGCCAGATTGCGCTATTTAAAAAATCCCTATGTGTAGTTCAGCAGGAGGATTTGGCAACCCTGTGGATATCGACGGGCTTGAGTCACATGGTCTGCACGAGCGCACTGTTTACAGCCACGCCTTCATGCTTCTTCTTCTTCTTTTTTTTTTTTTAAATGTATATTTACCTTAAAGGTTTGTTTCATTTGAATTTGTGTTCTCTTTATTTTTAAAGTTAACTTTGTTTTTTCACCTTTTTTTAAAAAAAAAAAAAAATGAATTGCTTTCTTTCATAACGACTACACTTCCATTTCAAATGTTATATATAATTTAAATAATATCTATCTATCTATCTATCTATCTATCTGTCTGTCTGTCTGTCTGTCTGTCTGTTTTTGTAATTAATATTAATAATAATAATAATAATAATAATAATAGTAGTAGATAATAAGGAAAGAAAGAAAGAAAGAAAGAAAATGTGTAGTAAATAACAACAGCAGCAGCAGCAACAATAACAACAATAATAATAATGATAATAATAGAACAATAACATTAACATAACATTATTATTATTATTAATTAAAATTGCAGTTCCTATATAGCACATTCAAATGTTAACATTCTAATGACTCATTGAGGGGATCATTAAAGAAATATTTATTAAAATAAAACAAAACAAGATTTTCTATTTATTATCTTAAATTATTCCTGGTTCCAGTATAAAATATAAAATATAAATAGTAAAAGTACAAACACAGGGACAGAGTGTGAAGGATAAACTCTGATCTAAAATCTGATCTGATCTGATCTGACTCGTCTTACACTGACACCCAGGGGTCGAGCTGTGAGTTACACATCACCAGCATTCCCACACACATCAAACCACACACTCAGCTTCATCAGATTCATACATGAGGAGAAAAATCATATAAAGGATAAATAAAAGTCTTACACAATTACTGAGTTTTGTCCCATTCTATAATAATAAAATCATAAACAGTGTATAATTACAGTATGATCTACACAATGAAGCCCTAACAAGCTGAGAGCACTCAACTGATGGAGTAAACTCATTCTCTCAATTTAATCAAGTAATGGGTTCTCCAGAAACGTGTATATTTCAGTTCACTTAACCTGGTGTTCATATAGTATACTGAATTAATTAAATTCACTTAACCTGGTGTTCATATAGTGTACTGAATTAATTAAGTTTGCTTAACCTGGTGTTCATATAGTGTACTGAATTAATTAAATTCACTTAACCTGGTGTTCATATAGTGTACTGAATTAATTAAGTTTGCTTAACCTGGTGTTCATATAGTGTACTGAATTAATTAAATTCACTTAACCTGGTGTTCATATAGTGTACTGAATTAATTAAGTTTGCTTAACCTGGTGTTCATATAGTGTACTGAATTAATTAAATTCACTTAACCTGGTGTTCATATAGTGTACTGAATTAATTAAGTTTGCTTAACCTGGTGTT
>CM075018.1:2018904-2033999 GCA_037576675.1 Pangasius sanitwongsei | reverse complement strand
TATAATGCTGATATAATCCCACTATAATGCCTATATACTGCCACTATAATACCACTGTAATGCCATTATAATGCCTATATAATGCCTATATACTGCCACTATAATGCAGCTATACTGCCATTGTAATGCTGATATAATCCCACTGTAATGCCACTATAATGCCAATATAATGCTGATATAATCCCACTATAATGCCTATATGCTGCCACTATAATGCAGCTATACTGCCATTATAATGCTGATATAATCCCACAGTAATGCCACTATAATGCCTATATACTGCCACTATAATGCAGCTATACTGCCATTATAATGCTGATATAATCCCACTATAATGCCACTGTAACACCACTATAAAGCCAATATAATGCTGATATAATCCCACTATAATGCCACTGTAACACCACTATAAAGCCAATATAATGCTGATATAATCCCACTATAATGCTAATATAATGCCACTATAAAGCCAATATAATGCTGATATAATCCCATTGTAATGCCACTATAATGCCAATATAATGCTGATATAATCCCACTATAATGCCTATATGCTGCCACTATAATGCAGCTATACTGCCATTATAATGCTGATATAATCCCACAGTAATGCCACTATAATGCCTATATACTGCCACTATAATGCAGCTATACTGCCATTATAATGCTGATATAATCCCACTATAATGCCACTGTAACACCACTATAAAGCCAATATAATGCTGATATAATCCCACTATAATGCTAATATAATGCCACTATAGTGCCACTGTTATGCCAACATAATATCTATATACTGCCACTATAATGCTGATATAATGCCACCCTAATGCCAATATAATGGCCCTATACTCCCGATATAATGCCACTATAATGCCACTCTATGTTTGATATAATCCCACTATAATGTCACTATAACTCCACTATAGTCACATTTTGAATGTGCACTCTACCCAGAGACGATTCCTCCTTGAATTACACCACAGAACGTTTCTTCTATTTTTTGTCCTAAACGGTTTCGGGAAGTTTGTGCTACTAGTCTTCAGGGAAACTCAGAGGAGGCTGGGGGAGTGTTGATTGTTTACAGACTGTAAAGCCCGGTGGGATGCGGTACATGTGATTTGGGGATTTATAAATAAACTTGGAGTATAATTTAAGAAAAAAATAATAATGAGAAGAAAAAGAAGAGAAGAACCCAGTTAGTGTGAACAATTCCCCCTTTCTGAAGGGTTTAGAGAAAAGGCTGTACTATGGTGCTTCCTTTATAAGTAATTACAAATTATAAGTAATTTTTTTTTAGAAATTTAATTTAAAAAAAAAAGATTGGTAATATTTTTTATTTCATTCCTTTTCAAGCATTTCTTCTTCATCACTGGTGTGGGCGTGATGGTTAAAGTGTGTGTGTGTGTGTGTGTGTGTGCTGACAGCAGGTGTGTGAGGGTTAAAATGTGAACACACTCAGTCATTCTTCTTAGAAAAGTCCCCCCTTTCCTCTCTCTCTCTCCCTCTCTCTCTCTCTCTCTCTCTTTCTCTCTCTCTCTCTCTCTCACACACACACACACACACACACACTTACTCTCCCCCCTCCTTTCATTTCCTAGAAAACTCTTTGAGCCATCAGGGAACTGTAAGTAATAAAAGACTCCATTAAGAAAACGTAAGCAGTTGGTGTGTGTGTGTGTGTGTGTTTGTGTGTATGTGTGTATGTTTGTGTGTGTGTGTGGGGACACTTCAGTTGGTTCATTTAAATTCAGAATAAATGAAATGTATTGATTTAATCCCTCCGTATGATTCATTTATTTCCACATGTGCAGATAAATGTAACACTAAATGGATAAAAACTGCTAATGAATGAGTATAGAATCATAAGTTTTATGATTCTGAATGGGTTTAAAAACCTAAACTCTTGGACAATTTTGAACCCTTAAGAGTTCTTCAGTTTTCCCTTTGGAAGAACCCTTAAAGCTTCTACGTTAGCCATTTTTGAAGGATATCCAATGGACCCTTAAAGAACCCTTGAAGAACCCTTTTTTTCTACCAAGTACCAAGAGCTAAATGTTAAACATCTGACAGGTTCTAGATATTAATAATAAATGAGCAATGAGCAATAATTTGGGGTTTGTACCATTAAAGGGATTCTTTAAGGGTTCAGTGGATAATTAAGGGCTCTTCAAAGGGTTCCTGTCTGATGGGAAATGCTCCTAAAATATAGAACCCATAAAGCTTCTTCAGTTAAGAAAACCTTAAAGTGTCTAGCTAGAACCCTATAACAGGGTAAGTGTGTGGTGCAAACTCCAAATTATTGCTTTTTACTTTCTTCTTAATATCTAGAACCTCTCAGGACTTTAACAGTTAGCTTTTTGGTACTTGGTACACTCAGGGAACAAAGGGTTCTTCAAAGGTTCTTTAAGGAGTTCATTGAAAATCCTTCAAAAAATGTCTCTACGTGAAACTCTGTCGTTAGAAAGCACTCTGATGTAGGGTTCTACGTCGAGGCTTTAAGGGTTCCTCTAGAGGGAAAACCGAAGAACTCTTAAGGGTTTAAAATTGTCCAAGAATTTAGGTTTTTAAAAACATTCAGAATCATAAAACTTCTTAAAGTTCTTATAGGGTTCCACATGAAACTCTTTCTGAAAGGAAAGCACGCTAGTGTACAAAATCTAGACCCCATAAAGCTTCTTCAGTTAAGAAAGTCAAGAAGCTTCAGTGAGTTTAGAAAGAGTTCAACACCTTTAGGAAAATAAGACGTCTTAATTGTCCAATGAACCCTTAGAGAACCCATGTAGAAGGTTTTATGCATTAAAAAAAGAAAATAATGAGCAATAATTTGAAGTTTGTGTCACATACCTACCCAGTTAGTCTTAGGAAAAAAAAGGGTTAATTGTGTAATTAAGGGTTCTTAGCTGACAAAAACGTGGAAAACACGTTGTTTTAGGGTTCTACATAGAAGCTTTAAGGGTTCCCCCACAGGAACAACTCAAATACGCTTAAGTAGAGGGGTTTCATTTTAAATTCATTTAAATTAGACGTTTTTGTTAAATAAATGTTATATATACACACTATTTATGTGCACTATTTATCTGTTTTTACCACTGCTTTTTTTTTTTTTAAATGTGTAATAAATATTTTAACCAAATACTGTAAAATTACAGAAAATGAATGAACAGTTGAATTAAAAGTTAGTTTTTAAGTGACTGATTTTTAGTGAAAACCACCGTAAAACCGTTTCCCTGAAGAACGAGTTTGAATGTCAGAATGTGAAGGATTTTACAGAATCTTTTTCACATGAATTTTACACGTGCGGTTCTTACACACTTCGCATGTTATGTTTCACACGTGGACTTTTCACATGCATGTGGTTTTATTTTCTTTATGTGATTTTTCTACCGCATGATTCATTAATTTTCATATGCACGGCATGTTTTTTAAAAAAAATTTATTATTCCACATGTGATTTTTTCCCAATTCTGGTACTTTCACTTGTTAAAATTATCACATGTAGCGTAGGTGGTTTTATTTTCTTTTTTTTTTTTTCCATGTTATATTTTTTTCACATGTGGATCATGTGGTTTTTTTTTTTTTTAGTTTTCACACATGATTCTCTCCACATGATTCATTTATTTCCATGTGTTAGTTCTTCACATGTGGGTCATATGGCTTTATTTTCTACATGGTTTCTTTTTTCACATGTGGGTCATGTGATGTTTTCCCCCACATGATTATTTATAGTATCTATAAGGTTGTATTTTTCATGTGATATTTTTCCACATGATTAATTGATTATTCAAAGCTTATATTCTTTCTGCATGATTCATTCATTTTCACATGCTAAATCTTTCTTTCACATGCAGTGCATGTTTTTTGTCTAATTTTATATATCTATGTTTTTAGTTATCAGGGCCTAATTAACAACTGTATGGTCTTCATCAAACAAACACGTAACCTCAGGTGACAACAAAAAGAAAAACACACAACAGATTTCAACATGTACTCATATTGACTTTCTTTTCCCATGACTGTATTTGCACGTTTGTTCATTTTTCACGTGTAAGGCGTGTTTTTTTCCCCCACGTGTAATTTTCTCACATGTAGTGCATGTGGTTCTATTTTCACATGTGATTCTTTCCAGATGATTCAAAATTTTTTCACATGAAATATGTATAGATGTTGTTTTTAATATCTGATTTTTTCCCAACACGATTCCCTTATTTTTCACAAGTCAATTTTTCATTATTCATATCACTTTTTTGCAATTTGAGGTTTCAGAAGTTGAAACATGTTCACTCAAATGTAAAAAGCATATGATCACATGTTAAATGTATGTGATTTTTTCCATAAGGGTTTTCCCCGATAATTATTTATAATTATATATGTATATATCTACATACACTACTCAGATAATGGCTGTGTCCCAAAAACTATTGCCTACCTATGTTGTAATCAGAGGCCATGTCTGATTTCTCAAGCCAGTATTCATTTATCCTTCACCATTATACATACAGTATAACTACATATAATTCCATACTATAACGATATTTTATTCGTCTCAACTACAGGACATTTAAGCCTTTATTATGTCGTTAATGTATAACAGAAACCTAACAACGTGCTGATATATTGCTGCATCCAAAAAAACGTCTCCTCAAACCGTTTACTTGCCTTTATGGAAAGTGCTTCTTTATGTGACATCTGATTTATAAAAGAGGTTAACTAGTGATGTGTCATTTGCAAATGAATCGACTCTGTAATATGACTCTTTGAGGTGAATGTTGATTTCTCTCTTCCTTCTTCCCTTCCTTTCTGTCTTTTTTTTGTCGATGTCAATGCCATCATTACTCGTACTTTCATTCATCTTCAGTAATCGCTTAAACGCTTCCATGGAAACCTCTTTTCAACATCCAAGCTCTTTGTTTATGTGAATTGGTGAGTCATGTGCTTGACTCTCAGCTGTGTGTATAGGGCACGTTTATTACGCAAGTATAAATGGTAATAAATCTAGTACAATATTATATATTATACTATTATTATAATACTATTTATTTATACTATTTATTTATACTATGTTATAAATAAAGAGTAAGGTTTCAGTAAATAATTTTAGCCATAGTTAGGGAGAGAAGAACTATCACTGGTCAAATGAATCGTTTGGGAATCGACTCTTACTGGTGAGTCGAGTCAAATGATTCAACTCACTGAAAAGATCCAGAATTCCAATAACTACGGGAAATGTTTGGTGCTATCTCACATTTCAGTTTCACCCATCATGAGTGACATTTTTCCATTTTGCTTTCCTTACTTGTGACGTTCTGTTTTACCAAAAATTAAAAACCATGTTCTCAGAGACTCTATTAATACAAGCGGTTAAACCTGCTTTAAATGTTCCCAGGTATCTGATACATATCTCATCGTTTTTCTTTGAAGTCTGAACACCTGATCTTTTCAGTTAAAATCAGGTCACAGTCATGCAAATGAAAACATTGTTCTAATCAACTGAAGATTAAAAAAAAAAAAAAAAGATGTCATTTAAATGTATTTGCATAACAAATTGTTGTCAGTGCTGCAGTGGTGTGAAGTAAAAAACTGCTGCTGTACAAATACTTCATTACTGTACTTTTTCAAATATCTGTACTTTACTGAGGTTTTTCTTTCACTTATGACTTTTACTCACTACATTTCAAAACATCCGGGTTCCTTTATAGTCCAGATGTAACCGAATATTCAGAATAAACAGATAATATGTCCTAAATAGATACAAATACTGATATGAGTAGTAGGAGCACTGTTTTTTTTATAACTCTTGGGATACAACAAAACAAGTTGCTTGAGTGGAAGTTTTTTATGAGTGAGTGGTCAGATATGAAGTTTGCAGGACAAGCGAAGCATCAACATCTCACAAAAATTTGTACATATATGACAAAAAGACCAGCCAGTATATTCGTAACACTTACTGAGTCGATGTGTGATTCGTAGTTACTTCATGTTCACAAGCCTTGTCTAGAATATTTATGAAAAGAAGGACTGTATGGAAACAGCGTGACCAGTTGACAGGACATCCACACATATAGTTCATAAATTTTCTACAGAAGCCTTGTGATCGTAAAGTAACTACGAAACACAAGTAGAATAAAATAATTTTTGTGAAACCAGACTTAACAAAGACCACGTTTATTCGGCGTTCATTCATTCATCCTTAGTGACTGCCTGGTCAGGGTTGCATTGATTTAAATTAGGCTAATAGTTTGGTATATTTTTGGTATATAAAACCAGCTAAATTCTTTAGAAAATGTCACAGGCGGGTACGAACAAAAATAATAACTGCGTTAGCTGAGACCGTTTATGAACTGGAGTGATGTAGCTGAGGTTGAGGAACTGTTAGCGCCAGAATTCACACGTCATGCTGACACTGCAGACATTTCTACAACTGAGCTTCCTTTCCAGTGTTTTCCATGTTTCTGATTGGATTCATATTCGATTCAAAAAGAAAGAAAAGAAAAACCTGTCCGTTTTAGGCCACGCCCACTTTGGGTTTAAGTCTGAATACAGATGCAGATATTTTAGCGCACTAAACACATAGAGATACAGATACAAGTGAAGTCATTGCATTACACACCTACTCTACAGTAGAAGTGATGTATATGTAAAGCTTTAAGCAGGGACAACATGAATTGAGGGATGAAGGTGAATTTCTTCATGAATTTCATGAGTTTCTAAAGTTATACATTTCCACACCAATAATTCTCCTTCAAATCTAATACAAATAACACATGCACATTTTGTGTGTATCATTTATCTAGTATCTATCTTCTGTCCTGACAGCTAGCTGTTAGCACACAGGCTACAGAAAGGTGACAAATGAAAGGAAATATAAACCGGTGGCTCTGTTATGCTGTAGGAGGCATTTATTTAATTATTTTTGCTCATATGGCGTAGCTCCAGATGTCCACATTAGAGGGAAGAGTCATTGCAAATCAATCCTGTACCTTTATCCTACGAAGAAACGTTTCTATCCTGATGGGTGTGGTCTCTTCCTGGATGGACCCACCCACATTAAAAACCCACTGGTGCAATATCTTTTGGAAGATCTGCGTTCATCTCTCCAGTGCAGTTCCAGAGACGTGTCGAGAAAAAAAAAAAAAAACCTCCTTACATTATTTAGATTTTTCATTTCATTTGTCACCCATTTTTTTTTTTTTTTTTCAGAATTATTAGCTGTTGTTAGCTAGTTTTTTGTTTGCTAATGTTCCTAGTTTCAAAAGGGCGGCTAATTTACAATTCAGGAAACCAAAAATCAGTGATTAGAGGCGCACATTTCTTTATTTCTGATTCTTTACTTGAGCTTGTACTTAGATGAATATTTTCGCTAATACTCAAGTAAGAAAATCCAATTAAATCTATGAAGCTGATTCTAAACATGACATTGCTGTGATGATATTGATGTATTGGTGTACCATGATAAGAGCAGTTATATCAAGAGCGTTATGCTATATTGGACACAAAAAGAAAAATGATTACATCGATGGAGTGTGTCGTTTGTAATATGCCAGAATTTTGTCAAAATGGGTGGAAATAAAAACAACAAAATTGTATTTCTCTATTGTTTTGCCCTATAATTCCCATGCAGCTGCCAAAAATCAGACTATACCAACTATATAACATGCACAACATTACTGCTGGGGCCAACAGACATATATACGCTAGACGTATCATCGACAATATTCCCCAAACGACACACTGCCGTGCTTCATTTATGGATAAAATGCTGCTACGGGTAAACAGGTCATTTTTTAAATCCAACATCATGATAACATCAACAATAATTTAACAGCGGATTTATAATGATTTAAAATGATGGCTTTGAAAAACAACACAGAAATTCGATTTCTAATTTGATTTGGAAGAACTCATGATTCGTCATACGGTTCGTATGTAAAGCTCTGATTGGTTGAGGTTTGGGTAAGGGGGCGGGGTCAGTGCTTGTGGATAAATTACACACAACTACAATTACAACAAATCCAATATATGTGGATATTGTGTGAGATTAGATTGTGATGATTTATTGTGTCTGTTAGTAAAAATTCATAAGAAGGGGGAAGCCCGAATTCGACTGAGTATATCAGGAAATATTGAAATATTGAGTAAAATGGAATACTGAATACTGAGGACGGTCTAGAGTACGAACGGATATTCCCGCAGGAAGTCCTTCAGCCTTTCGGGTAAAGGTAAATCTCTGTGATCGTGAGAATGTTGGTTTATAACTACACGACTCAGGTGCTGTAAACTGGGCACTGCCTTGTGCAGCGGTTTAGTGAGTTTCAGCTGCAGCGTGTTTTCCGTCGTTGCAGTCGGAAGCGTATCGTGATCCGTGCTGAGCTCTCGGCGAGTCGCCTGCCTGCGATAAGCCAGAGTGTAATACTGCACCAAGTCCACCGCTCCCTTAAACTGGCGGAGATGAGGCCGAGCCATCACGACAGAGTCGAAGCCGAAGTGACCGTTCGAGTACTCGATGCGCAGGTGCGTAGGGCCGAGCTCGGTTTTCACGGACAGGGTGAGGAGGTAACCCGGGTTCGAGCTGTCTCTCACGAGGAAGGATCCGTCCAGAGCCTCGTTCAGAAGCTGCTTAGCCTCGCCTGCAGTTATTGAGCCCCAGTACCAGCCTGCAAAAATGAAAATTTGAAAAAAATGAAAAACCCTGAAAAATGGGACAGCCAGACGTTGAATCGGGGATTATTCTAACACTCGTCCCTAAAATCAACTTGTTTGAAACAAAAAAAGCAGTGACTATTATCCTTACGTTAAACAGAGAGATTCTGTGGAAGCCCATTTCCACAACTTAAAAAAAAAAAAAAATCCTGGACACTAAGTCAACATTATGCCAAAATAAATCAAAATCGAATCGAAATACTGTCTCATAGGTTCAACATAGTAAATCAAAGAAAATTATAGTTATGATGTAACAAGTCATAAATTCAAGATACTATTAAAAAAAAGTCATCATTATGAGTTAACTGGTCATAATTTTGAGGTATTGTTGGAAGGTGTGTGTTTACACAGGCGGGTCTACTCTTCTCTTATCTCTTAGACGGCACGGCTCTAAAATAAGACATTATCTCAAAACTATGACTTGTTATCTCATAATTATGATTTGTGTTTCAAAACTATGACTTGTTATCTCATCATTATGACTTAATATCTCATAATTATTGCTTACTATATCATAATTATGATTAGCATCTCATCTATATTACTTAATATCTCAATTATTATGAATTGGAATCTCAAAATTATGGCTTATTGGCTTGAAATTATTAGTTGTTATCTCATAATTATGTGACAATATACATATTTTTAAGAGACAGAAATTGGCTTCCATAAATTCAGTACACCAACAGTATTGATTTTAATAATCGTAAAAATACTATTGGGAGAATTGGAAATGACTCAGTGGATAGCGTTCCTGCCTCACATGTTCTCCCCATGTCCCTGGCTTCCTCCGGGTTCTCCGGTTTCCTCCCACCTCCTAAAAACATGCTGGTAGTTGGATTGGCTAAGAGGTATATGTGTGAAGGTGCATGGTGCACTGTGATGAATTGCAGAGTGTATTCCTGCCTCGTGCTCAGTATTCCCGGGATAGGCTGCGGATCGACCGGGATAAAGCTTCACTTCCTTTAAGGGAGCAGTTATCCCCCAGGCTAGGCTTCCTGGGATAGACTTCAGACGTACCGTGACCCTGACCAAGATAAAGTGCTTACTTATAGTAATAATACTGGTAGCATCTGAAAAATGAGACCATGAGAGTCTATTACAATGCAACATTCCATTAGGTTTTATAAAAGGAATAATTTAGTGAAAAACTCTAATCAATAAACGTTTTCGATTTACAGTTTACTTCAAGTAAATGAAATCTCTTTTCTCCAAAACCTTTCCATAAGTACATTCCCAAATTTATATACTCTCTTCTAATTACATTCTTAAGCTACATAAGACCTCTAAAACATCTAAAATGAAGTAACTAAAACAAGTAATGTTTTTTTATAACACAATTTTACCTTAATATTCATTTGATCATATTAAATGAATAATATTGGCAGTGTATTATATTATAGTAATAATATATTAATATATATATTAATCATTGTATTATCATAAATGTTAAAATGGAAAAAAGTAAGATATTTGTATAAAATATCATGCTACAATAAACTACTAAAAGTAATTGTATTTAATGAGTGTATATATATAATAATAATAATAATAATAATAATAATAATGGCCAAAAAAAGAAATTAGACATATGGCACTATAATGTTTGTCATGCCTTGTACTAAAATACTACTTATGTAAGGAATAAAACACTCCATGTTGTGCTGTTGTAGTAAAATAATCAACGACAGGATGGTGTGATGAAGCAGAGTCACTGCTGAAGCTGTTATTTTCCTGCAACAACACGTCCCTTTCGGTTGTTTTATTCCTCTTATACCGCAGCGATTTGCCATCGATTACAATTTTTATTTACTAAAGAAATACACATATTATTTTATCTCTTGAAGTTAAAAAAAGAGGGGAAAAAAACCCCAAAACAAAACATGCGTGTCATGTTACCGAGAAACCTCGACAATGAAATGAAAAAGACTCCTCTGTCCTGAAGATGTCAGTAAACGTAAAGTTACAGCTTCACCTCTGACAGTGGAGACTCCTTCCGTGAATGTTACGTAATGTTACCGAAAACTTAAAACGTAAAAAATCTTTTTATGTGGAGCGTCTGCTGTACGCCGTCTACGTCGCACTGAATGAGCCGTTACTATAGAAACGATAACGCATTACGACGAGCGCATTAATATAAACCTGCGCTACTGCCAGAGCTGCTGTTATAGACAATTAATCAACACCTTCTGACCAATCAGAGTCCAGACTTCAACAGCAATAAAAGGGTTATAACACTAGAACTGTGCGCACTTTATTGAAGACAAATAGGAATTTTATTCCTCTGAAAGAGTTCCTGAAGCAGTTAACATTCAAACAAAAAGCTTGATAAATGAAATCAAGTGATCAAGTGAAAATCAAGTGATTTTAAGAGATTTAGGAGATTAAATATAATCTATTTAACCCCTTAAAGTCACGTGGGCCCTTCTAGAGGCTCCAGATTAACATTCCTCACTCTCACAGCTACACATCATTCCTAGATATATAAATTCACTGTATTCATTTAATAAAATGCTTTGGAATGAACAACTGGATAATAATTTGGGATTTTAGGGGTTAACTGTTCTCTCACTCACCCGACTCGTGAAGGTGCGTCATAGCATTCTGTAATCTCTGGGCTTCCTCAGATGAATCCACTCGGTTCGGCTCCAGCCTGTGCTCCTGTACTCGTATTCCACTCTCAGGTTTTTCAGGAACGAGGTCCTGGTTGATTGCAGGAGTCCCGGGCGGCTCGGCACGGAGCTCATCGAGCCTGCAGCTTCCTCTCTGGGCCACGAACGCTTCGCTCTCTGCTGACTTGGAGACGCACTGTGTGTGCCCCATCCAAAATCTGCAGCAGTTTAAAAAAGGAGCATTGAAAAAGAGAATAAACCACGTCCATGTGTTCAGCTTGGCACAGGAACCTGAATCGTCAGAGACTTTCCTGCTAAAGGCTAGACATAAGTTTTCAAACAGATGAGTTGTGCTTTGAGGATTCGTGCCAAAAGTCTAATCCATCAAACGACGCAGGAAGTCCGGGACGTGATAACATCTACATGCCTGTCACTCTGCTTCACGCACAGTTGTTAGAAATCTATAATGAACGTGATGACAAACATCATCGTAAATCAGAGATCTGAGAGCAGATCAGTTACACAACACTGACTTTTATGACCTTTCTTCTGTTTTCACTTCATATTTAATATTAGAGTTAACATTTGTTTCAAAAGGTATATTGTGTATATTGTTGTATTTTATTTTGCTTATATACACATTTAAAGCACTGTATTGTTTAACACACAGAACACACACACACACACACACACACATATAAACACAATGTGTATACTTTCATATAGTTTTATTTATTAGTTTATTATATTGCTAAAAAAATTTCATATTTAATATTACTTTGCTAAAGGCTGCATTTGTTTTATCCTTTATTTATTTATTTCCTTTTTATTTATTATTTAAAATATAAACTATAAGGTATTTCATAAACAGGACTGTATTCCTACCGTGTCTAATTTTGTTTTTATATTTCTCATATTCTACAGATATAACTGTGTGTGTGTGTGTGTGTGTGTGTGTGTGTGTAAAATGCTTAATTGCATTCTTTAAGATTTGTATATTAAAGATAATTTTTAAAAAAAAATCATCTCTGGTGTTGGAATAAAAATGCAATATAGCTAGAAACATAACATTGCATTTTGAAATTTTCCTCAAATAATTTCTGAGCTGTGAATTCTAATATTCCCAGATCTCTTATTGCTATTATTTACAGTGTTATATTGTCATTTTGTTAAATATTAAAGCTGAGATAATGTTTTTTTCTGAATTCCTTTGAATCTGACAACATCTGCTGTTTATTTAAAGCATTTTTGAGTTCCTCATGTTTTTTTTTTTGTTTTTTTTTTTAGTTAAAAGGTGTGGCTAAATGAGGAAGAAACGTTATATTGGCTATATTATAACAATCCTTTGTGATATTTTTAATAACATTTATTAGACAGTGAAGACTAATTTGTTCCTGATCACTCCACAGAGAAGAACCAAACGTAACGCAAGTGGCCTTCAATCAGACAGAGTGCACCGTTGAAAAGGAGCCCTGATGGTGGTAGGTGTTTCAGAAATGTGCTTATTTGTCTCGTGGTTATTTGATAATCCATGTACATAAAAGCCTACCACCTCGAGTGCGTGTCATTAAAACGTCATTGAGGAATCCTGCATGATCAGATATGAGGAAATAGCAAACAAGGGTGTAGCAGAAGTGCACTTAAAGCAAAACGAGCCACTTTAGGTTTCTGTGGAAAGAAAGAAAGAAAAAAAAAAAACCTTCTGAAGGGGAAAATAAAAAGCTGTGAAATGTGTCAATCGATTTCAAATCCTTTTCCAGGGATTTTTCCACGGATCGTCTTCAATAAATTGAACTGAATTGCCAAGTTTAGATCTTTTTTTATGAATTTAAAATCATGATCCAGTTTAACATGAAACCAATTTACACATAATGAGATGAATCCGGAATAAAGTCTTTACGCCAGATTTGCTAGGTCCTGATTAATTCCCTTCTCATTATCGAGAAAGGGGTTTAAATTTAAGCCAAATGTTTAGGTTAATCATTACATTTTGTTGAAAAAAGAAGACTAAATAGATCCACGTGTGCTCTAATTTCTTTGTACAGTTTTGTATGGAAAAAAAAAAAAAATCTCTCTGTGAAGTGTTCTGTTTGTAGTTCATTTAATTTTCTTATATATATATCCTCCAGGTCTAAGTTGATGTTCAAGCCTTCTTACCTTTTCCATGCAGTTGCACAGATTCAATGAAGCACTGCGGCACGTTCACCACATCCTATAGTACCGTGTTAATTATTTATCCCAGGTTCCAGATTTCAGAAATAAAGCTGCTCAGGCTGAGACACAAAATCCACACAAAGAGTGAGAGAGAGAGCCCAATCAGAGCTGTTTGGTTTTTTGAAAAGCAAGCTGTTTAGTCCAGACAGCAGGACACAGCCAGGCGGTGACACAGACCTCGTGTTGTCCAGCCCTGAACCGCAGCCTTGGGCATGGTTTCACTGCCACTTCTTCCACTTTATCTGTGTGTGTATGTTGGGTTTAAAACCATTAAAACCGCAGACGTCCATCAACGGATCATGATCGAGTCTCTTCGCTTGTGTCCACCGCAGGATCCTGTGTGTGTGTGTGAGTGTGTGTGTGTATTTTTTCACAGTCTTTCCTCCGTACTGAAGCAGCGCACTGCTTTCCAGGAACATTCCCAGAAAGCTAGATCACGTGTGTGCTTGCTTTTGTGCGTGCGTGTGTGTGTGTGTGTGTGTATGTGTGTGTGTGAGAGAGATCTGATCTCTACCCAATCCGTGTCAGATACAGCTTAATTGCACATATGTTGCTCCAGTGAAACCCCATGACACTGTTATTTACATGTACCCAATTTTATACAGCAATTATTTGCAAATGAACTTCCCCATGCGTCACGTGGTGCAGCCTAAAAAAAACCCTGGAAATGTTCTTTTCGCGGATTTATTCACGCAGGATAAATGACACGATGTGCGTTTCCAAGAAACTGCCGCTGAGCAACAACACGAGAGTTTCTTGGTAGGTGGAGAATTGCGTCATAGCAGGGACCGGAAGTGAACTCCCTATTGGGGATAATGAATGGGCTATCATTTTAAATTATTATTATTATTATTTATAGTGTTTTATTGGCTTGACTTTCATTATGTATTACTGCCCCAAGCAATGACTTTGTGTAATATTAAACATACTGTAATATACTATATATATATGTGTGTGTGTGTGTGTGTGTGTGTGTGTGTGTATATATATATATATATTTATGACTGACTCACACAGACATATGCATTATTCTTTCTGGGCTCAGGGTCAGAGGGCATATGGAGTCTATCCCGGGAACACTGCGCGTGACGTGGGAATACACCCTAGATGAGACGCCAATCCATTGCAGGACATCATGTACACACACACACACACATTCAAACACAAATTCACACCTAGTGTGGAAACTGGAGAACCCACAAGGAGAACATGTGAAAGTCTGCACAGAATCGGGGATCGTGATGGTGTGAGGTGACAACGCTGCCCACTACACCACAGTATCGTCCCATATGCCTGTTAGTTCCATTAATTTACTCAGTATAATGCTAGAGCTACACCTTCACCTCAGCAAAACTAATCTTAATCTTAACCTTCACCTCAGCAAAACTAATCTTAATCTTAACCTTCACCTCAGCAAAACTAATCCTAATCTTAACCTTCACCTCAGCAAAACTAATCCTAATCTTAACCTTCACCTCAGCTAAACTAATCCTAATCTTAACCTTCACCTCAGCAAAACTAATCCTAATCTTAACCTTCACCTCAGCAAAACTAATCCTAATCTTAACC
>CM075018.1:1994014-2005310 GCA_037576675.1 Pangasius sanitwongsei | reverse complement strand
TTTTTTTTGGTTTTTGTTTTTAAAAATTTTTAATTTTTTTTTTTTTTTTTTTTTTAGTTTGGGGCTTTTTTTTTTTTGGTTGTTTTTGTTTTTTTTTTTTTTTTTTTTTTTTACCCCCCCCCCCCCCCCCCCCCCCCAGGTGGAGGACGAAGTGTTCTTTGAGTTCTGCAAGGAGATCGGGGTGAGGAACATTCGCGAGTTTGAAGAGGAGAAAGTGAAAAGGCAGAATGAGATCGCAAAGAAGCGGTAAGATTCATCAGTGAGGTCCGACTCTGCCTGTGATCAGTTACACGATACGATACACAACACTCAGTATCAAATCATCACCACCTTTCACTCAGGATGATATCGTTGGGCTTTGGCTTTTACGCTTTCCAGGTAAAGTCTGATTAATTTAGAGGTAAAAGAGACACAACGATCTCCAAAGGTTTCTTATTTCGCATAAATGTGAAGGCTTGGTGTATCTACGGAAGTTTGAACAACATGGTGGATGTAACTGTAAAAAAGACACTGCCAAGGGTAACAGTATGATCGCTCTTAAAATAATAAATAAATAAATAAAAATACAGTATTGTAATAATATCATACTGTGTTTTTTTTTTTTGTTTTTTTTTTTTAAAAATGACCCATTTCTGGGTTTATGCAAGATTCATTTCTTCTACCTCAGCGCTCTTGAATTCTCGATTCTGATTGGTCAGAAGGTGCTGAATGATTTTCTAATTCTGTGAATCACGTTTATATTAATGCACGTCTTCTAATGCTTTATCGTTTCTATAGCAACAGCGCATCGTAACTAAAAAACAGATTTATAAACATTAAAAAAAAAAGTGTTATATAATGGAAGGAGTCTCCAGTGTCAGCTTTTTTTAACTGAGTTTTATCACATGGGAAAGTCTTCAGGACTTTGCAGTTTTTCGTTAATATGACAAAAAAAATTAAAAAAAAAAAAAAGGAATTATTAACTTATTATTAACATTGAGACAGAATAAAAAGAGAGGCTGGTGTTTATAGCTGCTGTAACGTAAGTGAGAACAGGAACCGACGCGTTTCATGGAGGTTCCTTAACGTTAAACGTAACTATAAACAGATAAAATGTCGCTCTTTAATACGAAGTGTTTTATTCCTTTCTTAATGAAATGTAAATTTTGAAGGAAAAAAAAAAGAAATCGCCCTTTTAATTGATCGTTATGATAAAGTGTTCAATCAAAGAAGGACACTTCATAAATAACATCATTTTTGAAATGCACTCATCCTTGATTAGTAGTTTGACTATAATTGTTGCCCAGTTTTTTAATTTTAATTAATTTTTTAATGTAATTTTTTTTTTTGGTTCTATTTGGCACTCCATTTCTACTTGTATACTGTAAATAATAAATGTATAAAATAAATATAATGTATCTAATAAATAAATAAATAAATGTATACTACAGTTTAAGTGCAGTTTGCAGATTTAAATGTAAATTTTTTTAATTTTAAAACTACAAAGAACGTCAGTCAGCACTTTAATGTAAAGCTACTCATCATATATTTAAAAAAAAAACAATTATATATTTTTTATCGTTTTGTCTGATTGTGTCTATCTTTTCTATATAGTGATGAGTTTCTAGAACACCAGTAAAGAATTGATTTAAAATGGAGAATGCTTAATTTCTATATCAATTTAATTTTTTTAATTTTTGATAAGATTTTTTAAAAAAAAAAAAAAAGAAAGATGCTCAGTGCACGTGGTTTCAACGATAATTCAGGCTCGTTTAAAACGAATATATTCCTCATGCCGATTTCCTCAGCTTGGAGTTTGAGACCCAGAAGACTCGGCTGGCGATCCAGCTGGATTATGAGAAGAACCAGCTGAAGGAGGACCAGGAGAAGGTCATCATGTGGGAGCAGACGGTGAAGAAGGACGAGAGCGAGATCGAAAGACTAAAGAAGGTGAAGGATGTTTCCAGAACACTAATCCTGCACACATTTTATATATATATATATATATATATATATCTCAGAACATCTATTTCACCATGGCACTGTGTTTGAATGATTTTAAACAGGAAGAGCAGAGGCACATGAAGATCATCGACGAGACCATGGCTCAGCTTCAGGACCTGAAGAATCAGCACCTCACCAAGAAGTCAGAGGTCAACGACAAAAACCACGAAATGGAAGAAATCCGTAAGAAACTCGGTGGAGCCAACAAGTGAGTTTTTTGTTTGTTTGTTTGTTTGTTTGTTTACTCTGGCTGTGTTTGAGTAAGTTTTTAGGTTTGGCTGATGATGTAGAGATGAAGAGAAAATGCAGTGTAGTGAGCTGGAAGTAAACCTTGAAAGCCTATTGGTGGCTGTTGGCTAGCTAACTAGCCAGCTAACTTTACTTGTATATCAATATGATTGTGTGTGTGTGTGTGTGTGTGTGTCTAGAGAGCTGACACAGCTTCAGAAGGAGGTCACGGCCATTGAGACGAAGCTGGAGCAGAAGCGCAGTGACAGACACAACCTGCTGCAGGCCTGTAAAATGCAGGACATCAAACTTCCTCTCAGATCAGGAACCATGGACGACATCAGCCAGGAGGAGGTAGTTTAATTCGACCGATTCATTTTCATAACTGCAAATCAGCACATATGAACATCATACTGAAGCACTGTAAACTACATTTATTTGAATTATACACCGTTTTTCCAGTCTACTGATCGATCATTTAGACAAAAGCTGGACTTGTATACAGTATATATGGATTACAAAATCGCAGCAGGTTGAAAAAAATGTGAGCGTCTCACACTTTAAAACTATTATTATCTTCTTTTAAACAGCATTTCTTGTCTCCTCTCCTGGTTTATACTCGACACATGACTTTGATTTGATCAGCGTTGATCACACACTCGCCTGCGTATCTCATCTACACCTGGCGGGTTAAAAGCGACGTCCTCTAGACGGCACATCAGAGCCGAAACGTCCGTCACGCTTCCGAGTCGAGCTGTAATGTTTTGCGATTTCATCCACAGTCACGTTAAACACACTCATAAGCTCTGTTTCTGTTTAAAACGTTCTGCTGTCGTCGTGATTGTTGTCATGAGCTTACCTTACGTCCAGAAATATCTAGTAATCTAAAAGATCCAGAAGAGTGGTACTGAAAGCAGAACTTTCGGTAAGTTTAAAGGCTACATGAGAGTTTATTAAAAACTTTCTCAATAATGGTCTACATGATACACACAAGTATAGTTTTTGTTCAGTTGTGAGCACGGTGTGACATCGTGACTGTACTGTTTACGCTGCTGTTGCACCACACAGACGTGTCATGTTCATTTCTGAGGATGTGTGCAAGCAGAAGGACCGGGATATGTGCGGCAGCCATCTTGTTTACAAGTAGTTAAAAGCTAGCACGATTGAGCCTTAAGACTATTCGATCAAAATGGAGCATCGCAGATTAGATTGCAGTGTTTGAAGGGAAATGTGAACTGAATATAAGCTGCTTGTGTGATGTGAAGTCAGTGTTATAACTGAACAATTAATTCAGGAAACAGACCTACAGACTTCTACTACAGAATCTGATGAGGCCTCAGATCATCCTGGAGTGACATCAGACTGAAGACTGTTTATAGACAACAAACTGACTTAAGCAAACGTTCAGCACATCAGTCTCAAGGCCAAAATGTCCAGAAGCTTCCTTCATGTGTTAGGAGCTCTTATTATATCAACATACTTCTGTTATCTGGAATAAATTATTGTTTATTAGTTGTTTTGTCTCTGATTTAGCATTTGGACTAATAGGTACTAAGGTACTGTGTGAAGTTTTTCCATTTTTTTTCTCTTTCTGGTAATAAATATAGTGAACTGATGCTAACTGTACACTTTTGATAAATTTTATTTCACATTAACGAACTCAGAATATTCTCTGTTTCCCGTGACGGAAAGCGATGGAGCAGAGAGCATGTGAGATCAGGGGAAAGGGGCGGGGCTTACAGGCGGTGTCGTTTTATATCACAGAGCTTAAAACAACTAAATGAATCATTTCATTGATCTGCCATTTGATTGGGGTGTTTTTGAGTGACAGCACGTACTAGTGCACACGTTAAAGTAATAATTATTCACATTTACAGGGAAGCTCCCAGGAAGAAAGTCTGAGCAGCAGCCAGAAAACGTCCAGCACCGTTTTAGCCAAAGAGGCTCTCATTGAGATCGACTACAGCAGCCTGTCTGAAGACCTGAAGGTAATTTCTTTTTTTTTTTAAACAAACATGATGTAAATTCTTGTCCTCAATACCAACCTCAACTTCCCTGAACGTTCATGCAGTTTGAAGAATCGCTTCAGCGTCTCGTATAATACTCTGAGTCACCTTGAACGGACAAAAGACGTTTGAATCGGTATGAACTGAATTATGGGGAATAAAAAAATGAATCAGCCCGCCCACTCGTTTCTCTATTTTTATCTTTCTGAGAAACCATTTTCTCATTTTCTCCTTTACAGTATGGTTTATATATTTAAAAAAATGATTTGCTAGACAGCTGGCTAGTTTATTAGATGCACCAAGCTTACAGCCAGAGCTGCACTATTAATTGTTTTAATTGTAATTAATTATATTTTAATCCTGATTATCATTTTAAATTAATTAAGCATCACTGTTTAATTAATGATAATTAATTAATGTTGTCTGGTCAACATGAGAATTCATCCATTCATTCATTTGTTCATCCATTGGTTTATTTGTTCATTTATTAATTTATTAGGTTTTAATTCTTCTTACACACACACACACACACACACACACTTTTTGTGAGACATGTAGTGTGACTATGGGAGTTAGTACTTGGTAGCCTTGTTTATAATTACTTTAATTGGTGCACTAATTGAGTTTGTCTGCATTCATCATGTGTTCAACCTGTCGTGAAAATGTCACCTATACAGAGCAGAGATTTTCATCAGGAGCTGTTCTTCAGATAACCCAAGAACTTTACCTTTTTTTTTTTTTTTTGTTTTAACATCCTTAAGAATTCAAGTTCATGGTGGATCTGTAAAATAATGTCTTCTTATTAGTGATGCATCAGAATTGAAAATTCCAGGCCTAAACTGAAATTCAGGATACACACTGCAGAGAACTGAAAGGTTTTATTTGCCTGAATGAAACTGTTATAGGAAATAGTCAAATTTGAGCTCACAATAAGTAAAAAAAAACAAAAAAAAAAAAAACAGTTATCATTTAACAGGCTTTGTAAAATATAAACATCATTCTACTATTGTGATTTACAATAAAAGTACGTGACAGTTTTTTTCTTACTAGGCTTTGCATAATATAATTAAACAGCAACAAGGCTCATGTTGTGTGGTTAGCCTCAGAATCCAAGGTGATTAATTCCGGTATTTTTATATTTTTATATTTTATATCTGCGTACTCTAGGACTCGCTGTCGGAGGAGGAGATTAAAGGTGAGATGAACACCCTTCAGCAGAGGCTTAACGAGCAGCAGAGCATCCTCCAGAGGATCAGCGCCCCCAACATGAAGGCCATGGAGAAGCTGGAGAGCGTCCGAGACAAATTCCAGGAGACCAGCGACGGTGAGAGCTGATTTAGTTCTTCCCATGGTTCCTCGTGTGGTCCTCTCAAAGATGTGAAGAATAATATAATGTATAACACAATGTTTCAGAATTCGAAGCCGCTAGGAAGAGGGCGAAGAAAGCCAAGCAGGCGTTCGAGCAGATCAAGAAGGAGAGGTTCGATCGCTTCAACGCCTGCTTCGAGTCCGTCGCCACCAACATCGATGAGATCTACAAAGCGCTCTCGCGCAACAGCAGCGCTCAGGTGAACGCACACACATCCTTGGAAACGAATAAGGCTTGTGAAAGGAGTTCCCTCCCTTTTTTGTATTGAGAGCTCTGTGGTGAAGAGTGTGAAGAAATCCTGCTGTTAAAACTCTGGGTTCTGTAACTCCAGGCTTTTCTCGGACCGGAGAACCCGGAGGAGCCGTACCTGGATGGGATCAACTACAACTGCGTGGCTCCTGGTAAACGTTTCAGACCCATGGATAATCTATCGGGAGGAGAGAAGACCGTAGCTGCTCTCGCTTTACTCTTCGCCATCCACAGGTGATGAGAAAGTCTACATCGTTATGAGACGTCTCGAGGCTCTGAAACACCACGTAGCCTGTAAAAAGACCGGAAGATGAAACCGAAGCCCGTGAGCTCACGATCCCGTTCGGGTTTTAATTCAAGGGCGACAAAATTCACTTGTATATATTTCCTATCGGTTTATTTTTTTTTATTTCTATAGCCTGCATTAAGTTACTCCTTTTATAACGTAACATCACCGATTTCATCCGTCATCAAAAATGAAAAATTCGCAGTCAGAACAAATCTAAAAAATTTTTAAAAATGTAGGTATTCCAACTTTTACTCACCAAATGTAACACATTTCCTTAACTCTTTGGTTAAATGTCTCTCGTTTCACTCGACATGTCATTTATGGAATCATTTTTATTTGTTTTAATTATTTTTCACGTTCTTTTAAAAGATCTGAACAATTAAAGAATGAATGAATCGGTTTAATAGTGAGGTGGAAGCGTCGTTCCTGATAAATCGAGCAGCTCGTTGTAAATGATTTAATTGACAGTACAGTTGAGAGAAACATTTTATTAAACGATGTGTTTCTCTGCTACGTGGTGAATAAAATAGTTTTCCTTTTTTACAAGATGATTGATGACACCTGGGTGTTAAACTAATAGACACGATCCGGTGATGAGCGCATTTCAGTTTCGCTTTTGTCTCCTCTCTTCCAGCTATAAACCTGCTCCTTTCTTTGTGCTTGATGAAATCGACGCGGCTCTGGACAACACCAACATCGGCAAGGTCTGTGTTCGTGATGCTGTTAAATGTATTCATTATTAACGAGCTTCCTGATCACAGTGATGTAATCATTCATGTTTTTACCTGCAGGTTGCTAACTACATAAAAGACCAGTCCATCCAAAACTTCCAAGCCATCGTCATCTCGCTGAAGGAGGAGTTTTACACCAAGGCCGACTCGCTGATCGGCGTGTATCCCGAGGTCAGTGAGCTCACCAGCTCGTACGGACGCACTTCATTTCTCCGGATTATTTTTCTAAAACTCATAACCGTGTCTCTGCCTCTTATCCACTTACAGCAAGGAGACTGCGTTATCAGTAAGGTCCTGACCTTTGACCTCTCCCAGTATCCAGACGCAAACCCAAACCCTAACGAGTGAAGAAGCTCTCACATTCCCAAACACAGCCGGTTTTAAATTTCATCTCAGCTCACTGTGTTGAAATGTATTTTTTTTTCTTGTCATTTATTCCTCTTATATAGTCGTATAAACTTTTCTTGATATTTCTGATGTAGTTACATTCATTTTAGATTTTTTTTTTTTTTTGTAGATTTTAACTATTTAACAGTAATCATGTTGAGAATTTCATTGCGCTTTTTTGCCATTTTACCAATGTCTATCTTTAATGATGATCATTTTGATGGATTTGTATTAAATTAGCAATCTTCATCCTCAGATATGACTTTTTTTTGTTTTGTACGATCATGTTTTTCAGTATGAAATAAAACCTCTGGGCTTCAGGATTGTTTTAGGCGTGCTTTATAGCTAATCATGGATTTTCTTCTGTACCCACGTTGATGTTTCTTGTTAAACTGAAGTGTAAAATTATTGTTTGTTTTTTATTTCTTTGACAATAAACTGTTTAATAAACCAAGTAAGGTTTTATGATGACAAACTTTGCTTTAAACCTTATTAAGGTCAGAGATCTTACGTGATTTTACGTGAGTTTCTTTCAGCTCCACCATGTGTGTGATACTTCAGGTATGCGGGAAAATACTAAATAAAATATTTGTTAAAACGGAGCTGGTCATTTTCACCACAATATCATTAAATACTGACTTTTCATAGCCATAACTGAAAAGACAAGAAGTTATAGAAATGATTAAGGGGAAGACTTTGTGCATCAGTTATTGTTCTATAATCTTTTAGTAGAATTGTGCGGAAATGTTTTTGTAGGCCAGACCATCTAACATGGACGCACAAACTCCTCCTTTTAACAGAAATAAAGGTGCCCTTATTTTTGTTCTAATTGAAAAGCTAGTTTTATTTATGTTGATGTATGGATTAGTTTTGAAATCACTTTCTTTCGAGTCAGTAACAGATAAAATAGGTGTCTAACTGAAAGAAAGAAACGACTCGACTGCGTGATCCGTATATAAAATCAGAGTAACTCACTGACAATTATAACACAATTACGATACGAAACGTAGTACAACTGGATTTTCATGAACACCACATGCTCCTGTGAACGATTTACGAATAAATTCTCTCATATCCAGTTTGATGAATGAGGCCTGATGTCCATAGTATCTGATGTACACACACACACACACACACACACACTCCTTTCTACAGAACATTGGACACATCAGATGTCAAGTTTTCACAGCACTTAATGTTGCTGACTCCAGGAATAGAGCTACGAGATAAAAATAGCTCGGCTTGTGAAATTTGAACAGTTGATCAGTGACGCCCCTGGGGTTAGCGATGACTCGCTCCCAATCAGTGCGTGGTGAGTCATGCTGGCACACAGTGTTAAAGGAGCAGATAGATGACGCATATCATTGCAATATTAGTGACAAATTAAAGGAAAAACAAATATGGCGTGTGTTAGTACAGTGTTGGATCATCATGAGCTGCCAGAACAGCTTTAATCCATCTGGACGACTTTCGGGAACTGTATGCTCTCATGTCAAAAAGGACTAAAGTGCCGCTGCATCACTCTAGCTAGAAATGAAGTGAGGGCTAAATTCCTACTGTGTCCATTAACTGCGAACCATTAACCACAGTGAAAACCCTGTCGATGAAAGAAGTTTAAAATAGACAGCAGAATTTCATTACAAAATAAATCTCACACGTTACTGAAGATCAGTATGCAATCATTTAGGGTGGATTGTTCCTCAAAAGCAAACAAGTTTAACTGTTAAAGTCATGATAACACCACTAGTTGTAGTATTAGGCATTTACATGTGTCAAAGGGCAAAGGTCAAAGGGCAAAGACAGAGGCATGGGCTGATCAGTTTCCAGCATGGTCTCCTGTACTTTGGCTCACTTGTGCTAAAACAAATGGCGTAAGAAATCAAATTTTACTGTCTGATTTACAGCTGACGGAGCTGTAAATCACTCAATCCAATCTGACACTTTTACTCCAATCTGGCAACCGTGGTTATATCTGATACTCCTGTGGGCTGAGCAGCTTGTGGGGAGTTCTGTGGATAATTATAAACACACATACACACACACACACACACACACACACAGATCTGTGAGCAGCCGGTCACTTCACGTCCACGTTGCTCTGCTGCACTGAAGCACATGGAGGCGAGAAAGCCAGCGCCCAGAAAACGTGTCCGCTCTGAGAGCACAGGTGAGGAGGCCGAGGACTTGCGCATGAGTTTGCTTTGGGTTTCGATTTAAGGCTCAGATTTCAGCGGCTGCATGGTAGCGGGGATGACGGGTCACTACGGGTCACTCACAGGCCTCGGGTCCGCAGTGGTCGAGTCACTATTTACTGCGGTGGCAACATGCCCTGTTTATTATTATTATTATTATTATTATTATTATTATTATTATTAACTAATTAGTACCACCCTAATATTATTAATGACTTTCTTATTTCATTAATAGTTAGCTACTAGTACATTATTACCTAATACTTATATTATTATTAATTATATATTTTATTATATATACATTAGTATTAATGACTAATTAAATAATGCTGTTGTTATTATTATTATTATTATTATTATTATTATTATTATTATTATACAATTTTATAATTACACAATTAATGCCATATGAACAATTTTAGTGTCATATCATTATACAATAATCAAAAGAAAATAATGACAATGATATTTTTACTCTAATATTTATTTCTTAATCTCTTATTTTTTCATCTTATTACAATGTTAAAAAAGTAATACTGAAATAATTAAATAATACAATTGTTGCCCTGTTATTAATAATGTCATTTATTTATATTATTATTATTACTATTATTATTAACAGAAATAATAATAATAATAATAATAATAATAATAATAATAATAATAATAATAATAATAATAATATAACCGTGACCCTGTGTAGGATAAGCAGTATGGAAAATGGATGGATAATAATAACAAATATTGAGTTATTTTATGATGAACTTATAGATTGTGTTTGATCTACAGTATATCAAATAATAATACAAATACTAAACTCACTGACAAATTATAATCCTTGAGGGTTCTTCAGTTGTCCATCTGTAGGAACCGTTAAAGGTTCTGTGTAGAACCCTTTCGTTTTTTCTATCAGAAAGTGTCCAAGTAGAACATTTTTGGAAGCTAAGAACCTTTAATTATCCACTGAAGCATGTAAGAACCCCTTTTTGTCTAATATTTCTACTATTATTACTGCTAATAATAAAAACTATAATAATATGATTTTCTGAAGTACTGTAATGTTTCTGTTTGGAGGTAAAGTTTAGTTATAGTGGGCTGCGACATGCAAAAAAAAAAAAATTTAAATGCTGTAGATTTTGTAGGATTTATTAGTTATCTGAAATCTGTACACATGTAGTTGTGAAGGAAACATTACTTGTGTTTCAAATGTCGTTTACTTTACATCCAGATTTGAAAATGTCCTGTCAGGCGAACACAAACGGCACTACAACTGTATAAGGGTCTGCTTTTGGAAAATCAGTTCTCTTATTGCGCTTACTGGTGTTGAGCTTTGTGGTCTCTCCTGTTCTTCCTGAATCAATCTGCTACGGGATAAAATTAATACCGTAGAGAAACTCCTGCAGCTGGTTTTCTCAGGTTTTCTCAGAATTATGATTTGTTACCAAGCTTAACAAAAGACTCAGGAATGTTATTTAAAGGAATTTTCTCATTTCTCATCCGCTACTATTGAGGCATTTTTAATCTTTTTGTGAATGGACACTCTGCCTGCATGAATAATAATAATAATAATAATAATAATAATAATAATAATAATGCAGAGATTGCAGAGAGTGTAAGGAAACACCTCCTCTCTGACTGAGTGAGATTTTGCACTTAAATCATTTATAAGACCCAGTGGGATATCGAAGATTATGTTTTTAAGTGATTGTTAATCAGGGCCCGTATTCACAAAGCTTCTTAGAATTCTCTCAGAGAGCTCTTGTCTTAGCCTAAAAAGTCCTGCGTGTCCTAGACTAAAAGTGATTTAGGAAACTTCTCAGAGCAACTCTGAGTAAGGAAAGTACAAAACCCTGTATCTTAGT
>CM075018.1:1979581-1993914 GCA_037576675.1 Pangasius sanitwongsei | reverse complement strand
CTAAGAATTTTCTTAGAATTTCGTCACTAGGAGCAACTTTTAGGCTCAGGAAGCTTTGTGAATACGGGCCCTGGAGTTTAAAATGCCAGCAGTGTAATTTAGCTCTATACCGAGTGTTGTGAGTTAATATTTGTCTATCATTGCCCTGAATGCTCATCACTCAGAGGTGCCAAGACCACTGAAGCACATTGCCAAGTTCCTGCAACTGAAGTGTCGATTTACAGAGTTGGTCACTGTGTGGAGGGACATCAAGAACATCAGGGACATGTAGAGATATTAGTCCAATGTCTAACACAATCACAAATCCCCCTGGAACATTGAGCACTGGATTATCTCCTGGTTTGATTAAATTACGTGAACTTCATGTCTGATTGAATCTTCACTATCTGTAACCAGTTTAACTTCAGCATAATCTCTATCCAGAACATTTATTCCTCTTCAGTAAGCGGTTTATCCGGGTCAGGGAACACTGGATGTGAGGTGGGAATATGCATTCTCTCGCTCGTTTACACCTAAGGCCTATTTAGAGTCGCCAGTCGCCAGTACTGACATGTTTTTGGGAGGTTGGAGGAAACCGGAGAACCCGGTGGAAACCAGTGTGTAACTGTTAATGTGTGTGAAACTGTGCACAGACAGTAACCTCTATTCGCTCTGTTCAACAAAGCTGTGACATACAGTATTTGTGATTATATTTGACATGAATCTCTTTGCCATGTACTAAGAAAAGTATAAAAGTCTAAAAGCAGTTGTATAATTCTGACAATAAATAATGAATAAATTCTCAGGAAGATAACGGGATTTTAAAAACTACACAAGTCTTAGCCTGAGACAGACATGAGAGACAGAGTTATTATGTCTGTTCCTATGGAGACCATCAGGAAGTTCTGATATAAGATGATAATAATAACCAAAATGTAAACACTCTACTGTTAGATTTAAAACATATTTAACACATCTGTAAGATATAAGATGATTTGTCATTGGAAACAATGGTGATCTGTGATTGGATGTTGGGAAACAATGGTGATCTGTGATTGGACGTTGGGAAACAATGGTGATCACAGATTGGATGTTGGGAAACAATGGTGATCTGTGATTTGTCATTGGAAACAATGGTGAGCCGTGATTGGACGTTGGGAAACAATGGTGATCAGTGATTGGATGTTGGGAAACAATGGTGATCCATGATTGTATTTTGGGAAACAATGGTGATCTGTGATTGGATGTTGGGAAACAATGGTGATCACAGATTGGATGTTGGGAAACAATGGTGATCTGTGATTGGACGTTGGGAAACAATGGTGAGCCGTGATTGGACGTTGGGAAACAATGGTGATCAGTGATTGGACGTTGGGAAACAATGGTGATCCGTGATTGGACGTTGGGAAACAATGGTGATCACAGATTGGATGTTGGGAAACAATGGTGATTAGGTGATTCATTGGTAGTAGTGGAACAAAGGTTAGATTTAAGTCTAGGCATACCATTAATGAACTGCATCAATAATTATATCAGTGGATAATTCTTACAAGGATAGCAAGACAAACGTGTATGTGTGTGTGTGTGTGTGTGTGTGTGTGTGTGCACACGCACAGTAAGGTAATCCAGATGAATCGGCTGACAGAGGAAGTCCAATCCTCAGACTTTAGCCTTATCAGACAGGCCCCTGCACACACACATACACACACACACACACGCACGCTATCCTCTGCTGATTAGAGACCTGTACTTCTTTGTGACAAAGACAGACACACAGAAATGGCTCAGCTGCAAAGACAACTTTCCCAGAATCCCCTGGAGAAGATCTGGGTGCCGTGGATGAACAGTAAACTGAGCCGAAGACGTGGGTGTAAGTGACAGCAGAGTGACTTCTCTCTCATTCTCCTTAATTCTCTCACCTTCTCTCTCCCTCTCTTTGAACTGGGCAATTTTTCAATTTAGCAGCTGTTTGCTAACTTAAAAGGCAAGTCCCTTGAGTGTGTGTGTGTGTGTTTAATCATGGTAGAGTGTATAATTAATAGATCATTAATATATAAAATGGTTGCTAATCAGAGAACACACACAGCTACACGATGTGCTTCTCACAGTGACCTCAAGGCTGTTAACCTCAGAGAGATACAAGTTCATGGTCCTTTTTCTCACACACACACACACACACACACACTCTTATACAGAGACTTTTTTATTATTTAAAGAACATCCCATACTTTTTATCTGTTTATTGTTACATTAAATGTTGTAGAACATCCATGAAACAAGTAAGTCCGTTCTTACTTCGTAGTTATAAACAGTCGTTCCCTCATCAGCCTCTCTTTTTCTCTCTGTTGAAGTTAATAAGACAAAAAAATGCAGCTTGTCGTGTTACCAAGAAACGAAAAAACATTAACTCCTCGTAAAAAATGTCAGAAAACCTAAAGTTAGAGTTGACACTGGAGACTCCTTCAACTGTTAACTAAATGACTCCTTACAGAAAATTTCACCATGTCATCGATTAAACACATTTTTTTGTTAAATAAGAACACATTTTTAAGATCCATTTATTATATAGAGTTTTGTAGGGCTTTAGGGCTTGAGTCCAGACTCGAGACATTTTCTGTATTGACTTGGACTTGTCTCGGGAATTATTGCCATTTGGACGTTGGTCTCTCTCAATATGGTCTTGTGTTGTCTTTTCTTTTCACATGCACAACGATTGATAAGAAGTAGAACCTTTTCCTGAAAAACAGCCTGATTATTGGCGCAAGCTCAAATAAAGCCAACTAGCTGAAGCAAAGTCTCAGCCTCGAAAAGGATTTGATGGATAGCACTCGTTCGCACTTTCATTTGTCAAGACAAGTGGCTTTAATGTCATTTCAATCATCAATACACAGTTCTAGTGTAGATTATAGTGCAAAAAGATATTACAATATAATAATAAATGCTGTAAATGTAAACATAACTTACTAGTTAGCAGCAGAAATGCAGGCGGTCAGTACAATATTTTGATTACAGTATTTTAGCAGCAATTTCAGAAAGAAATGTGCAAAAATTGCAAAGGGAGTGGAATGGTGTTCAGTTGAGTGTGATTGTGTGTGTGTGTGTGTGTATGGACTCGACCTTGACCTGGCCTCGACCGTCTTAAGACTCAGTCTTGATTCGATCTTGGCTAGTCCTGGTCTTGGACTTGTCTTGGACTATAGCCCTAGAGCATCCGCTATACAAGTCCCTGTTACTGTAGAAAGCTGCTGTCAGAGCTGCTGTCATAGAAACTTATACAACACCTTCTGACCAGTTAGATTAGAAAATTCATCAGTGCTGTGGTATTATAATGTAAATTAATTCAGAAGTGAAATGTGGGTAGAATTTGCCACTAGTGGATAATTCTTAATTTAGGAATCCTTTGAGCAGTGGTTAAGGCTCTGGGTTACTAATCAGAAGGTCAGGGGTTCAAACCCCAGCACTGCCAAGCTGCCCCTCTAGGGCCCTTGAGCGAGGCCCTTAACCCTCTCTGCTCCAAGGGCGCTGTATCATGGCTGCCCCTGTGCTCGGACCCCAGCTTCCTAACAAGCTGGTATATGTGAAGAAAAGAATTTCACTGTTCTGTAATGTATATGTGACAAATAAAGGCTTCTAAATGTCTGAGATTTTCTTTGCTCTGGCTCTAGGCAATCCCACACGCCCCACGCTCTAATGTCATACATATAGATGGTTTAATTTAAAAAATATATATATATTTTTGTCGTGTTCCAGCGTCTGTGCCGCAGTTCACAAACTCACCCACTATGATCGTGATGGTTGGTCTGCCTGCCAGAGGAAAAACCTACATCTCCAAAAAGCTAACACGCTACCTCAACTGGATCGGCGTTCCCACGAAAGGTAAATAATAAATAAATTGTATAGCATTTGTTGAACTGCGGATTACTATAATTTCCCCAATAAAACAGATTAAACTACAAAGATTAAACTATAATTTAATAAAAAAGATAAAATAGAAACTAAACAAATTCAGTACTACTATTAATTATCTTTATTTATTTTTTTTATTTCCAAAATCTGCGTAATGAATTAACTATAACTATCTACAAGACTAATGACTTTGATCAGCACTGTGTCTGTGATAGATTTTTTTTTCCCTTTCCTCTAACAGTGTTCAACGTTGGACAGTACCGCAGGGAAGCTGTTCAATCCTACAAGAGCTATGAGTTTTTCCGTCCAGACAATGAAGAGGCCATGAAGATTCGCAAGTAAGAGTTGACCCTGTTGAATTTTGTCAGCCATTTTCTCCCTAATTCAGTTTTGCGCAATCCCCATCCACCAGCCAGCTCTCCCCTCTCACACGGAAGGAAAGCGCTATCCGCCGTCTTCCGCATACTTGAGCTCACAGATGCCCACGATTGGCTAGTGTCTCAATGTTTGATAGGGGAAAGAGAGAGAAAGCCCCTCCCACACAGACATCACAGCCAATTTTGCTGTCTCGGTCTCCCAGCCGACCTCTTGGATAGCGACCCTGTTAAATCTTATGTGAATTATTCCAGAGTTTGGCTGTAATGGCGTTAATATTATAATCTTATCTCTGTATTGTAATACTAGATATACTTGACTATATTCAAGATATTTTCACTTGCTAAAATGTCATTTTGTGCACTGTATGGAATGTTAAACGTGAGGCTATGATGTGTGAAGTTGTTGTTGTTGTAGCTGTGTGTGTGTGTGTGTTTTTGTTTTCAGAGCTTGTGCACTTGCTGCCTTAAAAGATGTAGCTGCCTACTTCATTGAGGAGCACGGCCAAGTGGCGGTGAGTGCATTAACAACGACAGCAGTTCAACCAAAAAAATGACATTTAGTTTATTTTTTTTTTTTTTTTTTTACTTTACCTCTTAATCAAACAGCTAAGACAGGTTTAGTGTATGAAGTGTTCTTCTTTACTTTTGCACTGGGGCTATGACGCTAATAAAGAAAGCGTATATCCTCCATCTATAGTTTACCTTATCTTGTGAAGTCGGCTTTAAATATCAGTCTTTTCGCCTTGCAGGTGTTTGATGCCACAAACACAACGCGTGAGAGGAGGGAGGTCATTCTGTCATTCGCCAAAGAGAACGGCTACAAGGTCAGTAAAAAACTGAACACGATCATTTCTGCTTTGAAACATTTACACGTGCATTATGTATAGCTCTCTGATGAAGTGGAGTTACTGTTAACACTTTAATGTTGATTATTTTCCAGTAACAGCATAAAGTGTTTTATTCCTCTTATACAACAACGAGTTACCAATAATTACAACTGCTTATTTATTAAAGAACAACGCATCATACTTTTTTTTTTATCAGTTTATAGTTACATTTAATGTTACTGAGAAAAACGTGAACTGATCTGTCCTGAAGAACTCTAACGGTTACAAAGCGCTGACACTGGAGACTCCTTCCGTAAATGTCTCCACAGAAAGCTTATACATTTTATATATTTTTCTTTGCTAAATAGCAGAAAAAAAACATGTTTATTATTATTAGACAGTTTTGCTCTCTTCCAGGTGAGGCCAGAAATTCTGGGCCACATAAAAACGTGATTTATAAATAAAATAATTAACTCCTCTTATGTCGATTATTAAAATTATATAGATTTGTGTTAACACATCACTAAATGTTTAATTTCTCATTTAAATCTGATTCTGATTCTGTTTACACACTAATGAAAGCATTTAAATCTAATATTATAATTTTAAAAAAAGTGTTGTTTCTCTTTTAGCTGTTTTTCGTGGAGTCTGTGTGTGATGATCCTGAGATCATCGCTGAAAATATCAAGGTAAAGAAATTCACTGGAGAAAAAGATGAAACTCTCTCCAACTCTATTATACTTTTTTTTTTTTTTTTTACACTTTTTCCTGCAAATCATAAACATATTGTGGAAATTATGTGTTCAATCATGGCAAAAACAGACGTTACACAAGCTATAACTATTAAGTATCAAAATCATAAATTAGATTTAAAAAAATTCTAATACATTCAAATGCAAATAAGAATTTCGCAAAAAAAAAAAAAAAAACCAGAAAAAAACAGAAAAAAATTAATAGTTTTAAAGGGACAAAGTATTTCTTATGTTTATGTATAGTCTTGGACAGAAGGATGTCAATTAAGCATACTCATTAGCATATTAAGCCCCGCCCACCAGCACATGTTTTCAGCTCAGACTAATCAGTGAGTTCAGCTGGTGTTTAAGAAGCATTTTATCCCATTTCTATATTTTATCCCAGATATCCTGTAGAACCAGATAATTATTAGTAGACGTTGTTGTTGTACATCACGTTTTAGTTATAATCTAGTCAAATGTGTAAGAAAATAGTGTAAAAATATGATTTATTTTTGTCTGTGTATATCATGTAGTTTTTTTTTTTTGTTTTTTTTTTTGCTTCCGTGCAGCAAGTGAAGCTCAGCGGCCCTGACTACATCGGCTGTGATAAAGAGGAAGCCGTGGCAGATTTTCTAAAGAGAATCGAGTGCTATAAGATCACCTATGTCCCTCTGGATGATGAAAAAGACAGGTGAGATAACAGAAGAGTTCAATCATTCAATCATGTGTGCATTTTTGTGAGATTTGATTGATCTGTCAATAAAAACAAATCTGTAAATGCTATGAATTAAGTAGCAGGATCAAAAAATGTTGCATTATGTTTTCCATTGAGTTGTATAAAAAAGTAATTCGGTTTATTTCAGTTCAGTTCATTAAATTATTGAACAAGTAATTGCTTGAATAATTCGTCTTTATAGAATCTCATCATTTATATATTCAGTTATTTTTATATTCACCTGATGTGAGAGTCATAATAATTAAGATTAATTAAGATATTTAGACACTCAGAGCTGTTTATCTTCTCAGCTATCAGTGAGTTAAACCATATTTAAGCATCTTAGACTAGTTTAACTGAACTGCTTTAAATGTGGAAGCCATCAACATCAGGTTTGGAATTTGACCTAAATGTTTTTTAAAGTTTAAAAACTTTTAATTAGCGTACTTCTGACATGATGTGAATGCAATGTGACAGCACTGTCCCTCTTACTGTAAATGCAAATGCAAATTTTATTCACGAGACCTCAGAGACATCGAAAATTGTTTTGGCATCTTATCAGGTTATCTATTTTATGCACTTTTATGAAAAAAAAAAAAAAAGTTTGCACGCAATTTTACAGCACCTGCAGCCTCTTCTATACACTGAATGTCAACATTCTGGTAAAAGCAACATATCAAACTTTTACTCAAATGTTGGACATGGAGCTGCCAGGCAGGAGGCGAAGAGGAAGGCCAAAGAGGAGGTATATGGAGGTAATAAATGAGGATATGAAGCTAGTGGGTGCAAGTGTTGAGGATGCAGAAGATAGGGATAGGTGCAGAGTGATGATTCGCTGTGGCGACCCCTGAAGGGAAAAGCCGAAAGAAGAAGAAGAAGAAGAAGAAGAAGAGGATTTACAGCATAAAAACTATCTCCATTTTGAAAATACCTGCGTTACCGTACCATATTGACTTGCAAGCCTGATTACATGAAAAGCTCAAACTTTACGCATGAACTGGGCTGTGCTCAATATGATTAAAAAAGAGATAAAATTATTTATTACATATCGATCTTATTCAAATAGTGTAGAGGTAGAAGTAGGCGTGGTTAAATAATGTTGGTGCAGAAAACCTCAGAGATAGAGAGCATTCACGTGAGAGTTTGATATGTTGCTATGCGAGCTATGCTATGTATACTTATAGAAAGTGCTGCATGTGTGTAACTTTCAGATCTCTCTCTCTCTCTTTCATACAGAAACCTGTCCTATATAAAGATCTTTAACGTAGGCAGCAGGTATTTGGTGAATCGTGTTCAGGATCACATCCAGAGCCGGATCGTTTATTACCTGATGAATATTCACGTCACACCACGCACCATCTACCTGTGCAGGCACGGAGAGAGCGAGCTCAACCTGCTCGGCCGCATCGGCGGAGATTCGGGTCTCTCACCGCGTGGAAATAAGGTTTTTACGTTTTATATTCATGATACCGTTATATACCTATGTAAGGAGTAAAACCAGATAAGGCATGCTGTTATAGGAAGGTGGTGTGATGAAGCAGAGTTACTGTTTCCACCCTAAAGTTGATTATTTTCCTAAAACAGCATGTCCTGAAGTGTTTTATTCCTCTTGTACTACAGAGATTTGACAATTATTGCAATTTTTTATTTATTAAAGAACAATATATCATACTTTTCATCCATTTATAGTTACATTTATTGTCGTGGAACGTCCACGAAACTATTTCGTTCCTGTTCTCACTTAGATCATAGCATCTATAAACAGTCGTTTATAACTACAAAGCATAAACTCCTCTGTCCTGAAGATGTCGGAAAATTTAAAGTTACAGCTTTACTTCTGACTGTTACAAAGCGCTGACACTGGAGACTCCTTCCTTCCATTAATGTTATATAAACATTTCTTTACAGAAAGTGTCACCAGAACAACAACAAATCCGTTTATTATTAAGCTTAAATTATGTCCGGATCCATGTTACAAGTCGAGTGAATGAGTTGTTAGTTTAGAAACGATAATGTTTATAAAGATGCTATGCTAGGTTTTGCTCTTGGCTAATCCTCTGAAGTACATTGAGTTGCTTTTTAATGCGCCGTATTAAGGTAGTGTATGAACACAGCAAGTGTTTTCTCTCTCAGTTTGCGGCGGCGCTGGGTAAGTACATCAGGAGTCAGTGTATCCTGGACCTGAAGATCTGGACGAGTCACATGAAGAGGACGATCCAGACTGCTGAGGGAATCGGGGTGCCGTACGAACAGTGGAAGGCTCTCAATGAGATCGATGCAGTGAGTACTGACAGAGACAACATTCAAAACCACTGAGAAATAAAACTCTCTGCGTGATGTAGACTAGCAGAAAAACCATGACTGCATTGATCGCAGTTTGTGGCTGCATTTCTGAGGCGTCAAAAACACATGAACACATCTCAGCGTGCACTTTAGCCACTTTGGCACCATTTTCCACTCATCTTCCATTGCACATTTTATTCACCTCTAAAAATAGACAAATGCCAAAATTCTGAATAAATCTAATGAAATTCAAGATCTAATAACAGGGACGAAAACATAAAAACGGCACCTGGAGGGTTTTAAATGTTTTTTCTAACCCTAGAGGGCACATTTTCTCGCACGTCAGAGCCCCTAGAGGGCACTTCATCATATTTTTGCAGGTTGAATGCAACTAGGTTAATTTTTTAAAAGTTTTTTTATTTTTATTTTTTTCCCTAAAAAAGTTTCTGATTGTTTTTCACTTTATTTGTATACTTTGCAATTTCATATTGAAAGTGGGAAAAGATCTGACATGATTTATCCTGGTTTCTTTTCTTTTCTTTTTTTTTTACATCACAAAAACCTGCCATTTTTACACAAGTGTGTAGACTTTATATCCATTGTAGGGCACTGCATCATGTATTCTCCACTGGAAGAGCATCCTAGAGGTCACTTTGTTATATTTTTTCTCATCTATAGTGCACAGTACACTGGAAGGGCGTCCATTAGGGCATTTTGATCATGTTGCCTCACATGTCAGGGGAAACCTATAAGGCACTGCATCATGTATTCTCCACTGAAAGGGTACTTCATCATGTTTTCTTGCACAAAGTGTCACCCCAGTGGGCATTTCATCATTTTTTTCCATTTGAAGGGCAGCCATTAGGGTTCTTCATCATATTTTCTCCAATGTAGGATGGCAGAGTGTCACATTTGATCTACTGAAGGGGCACCTAGAGAGCTGTGGCCCTTTCACCCGCTCCCCAATATCACACCTTCCAATAATTCACTAAATATTTTTTATAAATTTTAGGAAATGCTAATTTCCTGACTAGGGGTATATGTGTGTGTGTGTGTGTGTGTGTAGGGTGTGTGTGAGGAGATGACATATGAAGAGATTCAGGAGCACTTTCCTGAAGAGTTTGCACTGAGAGACCAAGACAAATATCGCTACCGTTACCCAAAGGGCGAGGTAATTACATACTTCCAATTTTTATATTTAAATATATAATTTTTAAACATCTAATTTTTTTAAAAGAAAGAATAATTACTTACAGCTAAGGCTCAATCTCATCTTCCACTATAATAATAATAATAATAATAATAATAATAATAATAATTTACCTAAGCAGTGACAGAAAGTATACTTTACAATACTTTACTACGGTAACATGGCTAATATCACTGATAGCATTGTTAGCTACCTGAATTTGATCGACAGTTCCTAGCTAACATTAGCTAGCTAGCAAATTAAAATTGGCATATAACATTCACATTATGAGAAAAGGTATATTATTGGCACACAATGTACTGTATATTAGCTATATGATATTACTACAGTAATATAATATATAATATAGCTAATATCATTAATAGAATATTTAGCTAAATGAATTCCATTGAGGTAAGATTAGCTAGCTAGCAAAGAAATTAGCATAAGCACATAACATATAACAGCAACGGAATTGGCTAGTAAAGATTTTATACGCTAGATTACTTAGCTGAATATATAGACACTACTGAAAGATTACCTTACACACTTTTATGGCTTTGATCATTAACTATCAGCTAACATTAACTAGCTAGCAACCCAAGAAGCATAACCAGATACCATTAGTACCCTTTTTTTAAAAAACAAAACAGAATTTAGGTAGTAAAAGGTTATAACATTATAACACTATAAACACTACTGAAAGATTAGCATACACATCCTATCTGTCAGCTAACATTAGCGAGCTAGCAAACCAAGGAGCATGACCATATATTAGTACATTAGTACTTAAAAGAAAAGAAAATCTAGCTAGTAAAAGGTTTTAACATTATAACTAAACACTACTAAAAGATTAGCTTACACATCATTACGGCTTGATCTGTAACATCTAACAATAGTTAATGTTAATTGTTTGCTAGCTAGCTTAAAAATGTTATTTTTGTTATAAATGTGCCAGAAGGATAACGTAAATTCAAACACTGCTTTGCACATACACAGTATACTGCTATTACTATTCTATTACTGCTATTAATTTATTATTTCTAGATATTCAACAATACCCAGGATGACTTAAAACCTTTACAGATACAAACGAGCGTTTATTTTTTCCGTCTCTCGTCCTCCTCGTGCTAGTCGTATGAGGATCTGGTTCACAGACTGGAGCCCGTGATCATGGAGCTGGAGCGTCAGGAGAACGTTCTGGTCGTCTGTCACCAGGCCGTCATGCGTTGTCTGCTCGCTTATTTCCTGGACAAAAGTGCAGGTGAATATAACGCTTTAAAGCTCCAGGGAGTCTGTATGACATATTTGAAGGACTGCTTTTTTTTTTTATTTTTCAGGCTTTTACAAATATCAGGGTCAAAATCCACAGCAGGCCATTACAGACAAACAATAACTCAAAACACTGGCAAACTAGGTCAGAAATGTCTAGACCTAGAAAACTAGGTCAAAGAAAAAAACACTTCAAACATAACAGAATCCATGAAAGAGTTCAGATGTGCTGCTAACACAGAGTATTAGCTAATGTTTGAGAGAAGAGTGCTTATTAGCATTCATTTTAACATAAAGATCGTCAGTAAAACTTAATAAACATGTTTGTGGTGATAACTGGCTATTAAAAAAGCTAGCTTGCATTGCAGCAATGGTCTGTGATTGAGTATGTTAGCTGAACATACTGTAAATCACTAGCTAGCTAATACCACCATAATGAAAGATATTGAATATAGTTAGCTAGCTAGTGTTACACTGAAGGGTTGTCATTTAAGAAACTAAATATAAATGTCTAAAACTATTATATTGTATTATAACTGCACTTAAAGAGATTTTTAAAAATATATATATATCCTGTCATGTTAGCTTATATTATCCATATATCTAGCATTAGCAGTGATGATTGCAAAAAAAATATGAATGTGACTTAACATTTCTCACAGAAATCCTGTCAAGTTAACTCAGATTAGCACATTTTAACAGTGATAATTATTAACATTTATACATGACTTAATTTTTTTTTTTTTTCCAGAAATTCTGTTGTAGCTAGCTGATTAGCAGTAAAGCTTACATAATTCCTGTCAGGTTATCTAATGATAGCTAGCTGGCTAACCAATTTCTGTGAAAATAACAACTTTCTTCATACTTGAAGAGTTACTTGTGGAGTCATAAACACACCCATTTTGTCTTAAGGGTCACAAAGGGGTCATTTCCTTAACGATGACATCTTGGGGACCTTGATTACTGCAATGTGGGGTTAGCATTATTAGCTTTCTATTTGATTGCCTAAAAAATTATAAATATATGGCTACACATGGCTATATGTAACGAATAAAACATGTCCTGAAGAAGTCAGAAAACTTAAAGTTAAGTTACCTCTGACTCTTACAAAACGCTGACACTGGAGACTCCTTCCATAAATGTTAAACGAACAAAAAACTTCCCCATATCATCAGTCCTGTTGTAAGCTGTTACTATAGAAACAATAGTGTATTAGAACGAGCACATTAACGTAAAACTGTAAATTATTGTATCTGTGCTACTGTCAGAGCTGCTGGTGTAGACGATTAATCAACACCTTTTGACCAATCAGAATCGAGAATTCAACATTGCTGTGATAAATTTACACCTTATCGCATTACACAATCACGAAAGCTGACATATGCTCACAGTGCATCATGGGTAATACACATATAATTGATTTTACGCATTCTAGCATTACGAACGTTTTCCTAAAATGGCTTCTGTTCCAGTAGAACATAATGGGTGGGAAATGGGTGGAGCTTGAGAACTTGCGTCGAAAAAAACAAGAAGTAAATAAAGTGATTCTGTAAAATTAATGTTTATGGTTTTCAGTGTTTCTTCTCCTCTTCTTTAGACGAGCTGCCGTATTTAAAATGTCCTCTGCATACAGTACTGAAGCTCACGCCTGTGGCTTACGGTAAGTCTCATTAATTAATATATTTACTTTTATTTAATTGTGTAGAAATAGAGAAGTTTGGCTATATAGGAGGACACAAGACATGTGTAGTGTTTTGAATGTATATTTTTGTACAGGTGCTGTGATGCTAATGTAGAGAAAAGCTAAGAGAATCTCTTCTAACTGTAGCTACGACACGTGTTTTTAGCTCTGTGATGTCGTTTGGTCCATGTTTATAGGTAACAATGTGTCACTGAACATCTCTACAAAGCCGTTTAAGAAGGTGTGACTGTGTCATATTTACACATGCAGATTAAACTTCAATGCTAAGATGGTAGCTATAAGCGATTTGTTAACAAGAAAACTAAAAAAAAACATTTGTGAGGTTAGCTTGCGATTAAAAAAAGCTAGCTAGCATTGCAACGAGGGTTTGTCACTGGAGCACATTAGCTAGACATTTAAAAAAAAAATTAGCTAGAAAGCTAATACCAGTATAAAAATGTCCTGAATGTAGCTAGCTGGAGATAAATAAAGAGATAAATACCTAGCTCGCTCTGTAAAATATAGGTATTGAAGACGCTCTAAGGGTCTGACAGGTTTACTGAAAATATCCCTTCACGTTACCTTATCATAGCTGCCTACTTTCAGCAGTAAAAATTAGCCTAAGTAATATTTAAGAATATGACTTAAAATTTCTCACAGAAATCCTGTCAGTTTAGCTCAGATTAGCTAACGTTAGAAGTAAAGGTTATTAGCATATACGTATGAATTCCTGGCTCTCAGAGAGTCTGTTGTAGCTAGCAGTAAGAGGCGTGGCTGTATGGTGAATTATGCTCAGATGATGCTAAACTGGTAGCTATAAGAGTGCTAAACTAAAGAGGCAGACTCTCCAGACATGAAGTAGGTCACGTCTTGTGAATTTTTTTTGCATAGATGATACTGATAAAAATGAAATCACAACAATCAAGGCAAGAATTTTGTTCAAAATGATCTCTTTGTAATCAGACACAAACGTCTCATGCAGTCTTGCTCTCTCTCTCTCTCTCTCTCTCTCTCTCTCTCACTCTCTCTCTCTCTCTCTCCATCCTCAGGCTGTAAAGTCGAGTCAGTTTTCCTGAACGTCGAGGCAGTGAACACACACCGAGACAGGCCTGAGGTGAGGTCACTACTGTTCATAAACATATATCCAAAAATGCCCAGCAACCCACAGAGCTCGGGAAACACAAACGATTATTAAATTGTCGCTAATCTGTTAAATCCTCATCACACTTGTTATGGGATCAACAAATAAAATCATCTCCATGAGAACATGGGCTCCAGACTTGAGGCAGTCATTGACTGCAAAGGAATTTCATCCAAGTATTAAAATTATGGTTATATTTACAATTATGTCACTTTGTCCAAATACCTTT
>CM075018.1:1923725-1966225 GCA_037576675.1 Pangasius sanitwongsei | reverse complement strand
GTGTGTGTGTGTTTACTGGCTTGTTTTGTCCACAGGCTTTGGAAACACTCAAAGTAAATTAACCTCATGAGACCCTACTGTCTTCACCACGCTACTTCCTGTTTGCAAACATTAGCTGTGTCTGAAATATTCAGTTCAATTCAATTCAGTTCAATTTTATTTATATAACGCTTTTAACAATGGACATTGTCACAAAGCAGCTTTACAGAAAGCCAGAGGTGACGCTGTCAAGGAAAAACTCCCTGAGACGACATGAGGAGGAAACCTTGAGAGGAGCCAAACTGCTAGTTACTTGAAAATGAGGTAATTAAACAATGTAGCTTTAGCTTTTTTACAGAGAAAGTACAGACATAGGAACATCAGAAACAAGACAAAACTGTCAGGAATATGAACATTTTCCTCAGACGTGTTGTTTAATTACTAAGAAAACACTTCTTATGACAACAATTACATTGTAATTACGCTTAGCATTGACCGCTAACGGAACTTCTGTGTGTTCCTCCATATTGAGAAACACTCAATCACAACCTTTGTACTCAGCGCTGTCTACTGTATTCAAGTGAAAGACAAAGAGGCTGCTAATTACGTAAAAATGAGGTGAATTAGCTAGTGAACATGTAGCTTAAGTGTTTTTACAGACAATGTACAGTCTTAAGAACATCAGAAACAAGACAAAACTGTCGGGAATATGAACATTTTCCTCAGATATGTTGATTATTCAATAAAAAAACATTCCATAAGGCTGCAATTACATTGTAATTGCACTTAGCATTGACCTCTAACTGAACTTCCTAATTTTTCACCATACTGAGAAACACTGAATCACAACTTGTCTACTCAGAGCTGTCTAGAGCATTCAAGTAAAAGACACAAAGGCTGCTAATTAACTGGAAAAGGAGGCTATCAGTTTAGCTAAGTATGTAGAATAAGTCTTTTTACAGGCAATGTAAAGACTTAGGAACATCAGAAACAAGACAAAACCAAGAGGAATATAAACATTTTCCTCAGATGTGTTGTATATTTACTAAGAAAACACTCCATATGGCTGCAATTACATTGTAATTGCATTTAGCATTTATCGCTAACTGAACTTTCACATGTTCAACCATATTGATAAGCATTGAATCACAACCTGTATACTCAGAGTTATCGAGCGCATTCAAATGAAAGACAAAAAGCTCCTAATTGCCTGGAAATGAGGTTAGCTTGGTAGATTTAGCTAGTAAGTATCTAGCCATTGAGCCTTTTCAGACAATGTAAAGATGTAAGAACATTGGAAACAAGATAAAAATGAACATCTTCGTCAGATATAATGGTAAATTTCTGAAAAAAACTGAAGTTATAAGTAAATTACACTTAGCATTGATTGCTAACTCAATTTCTATGGGTTCCGCTATATTAACATTGCAAACCATCATGATTTTTAAAAGAATTGAGACTTCTGTGGTAACTACTACAAGACTGTGTGATTAAAATTACGTCAACACCGTTATTCACAAACTCAGGGCTCAGAGCTGTGATGCAGTGTTGAGATGTCTCAATATGGCGGAAATAACGGACGTTCAATTAGCATCCTTTGCTAAGTGTAGTTACAGTGGAATATTAGTCATATGAAAGGCTTTCTTGGTAATTTATCAACACATCTGAGGTAAATGTTGGTATTCCCTACAGGTGGGTGTTGTTTCCATCATCACAACACCTTTATATTGTTTAAAAATGAATCTTTAATAGCTACATGCTAACAGGCTAAATCGCTTGTCATAACAAGTGGACTGTGATGTGAGGGATCTTGATCTACAGATATGGAACAGTACAGGTGCAGAAATCCTGCACGTCTTGAATCTTGTGTGTGTGAGTGTGTGTGTGTGAGTGTGTGTGAGTGTGTGGACATTCTAATCACAACTGGGAGGTTTCTACAACAGGTGTTATCACTGCTTTTAACTCTCGCTCTTTCTCTTTCTTCCGTTTCTGATGTCCTCACACCTGTTGTGGTATGAGGGTCCTTAAAACAGGCAGTCCTGTGTGTGTGTGTGTGTGTGTGTGAGGGGAAGGATGGTTAATGGCTACTTTAATTCAAGTGTCCTGTCATCGTCTCTCTCTCTCTCTCTCTCTCTCTCTCTCTCTCACACACACACACACACACAGACACACACACACCCCTTTGATCCAGGTAGGTGACCATGCATGAGGCGATTAGCCACACTGTTCATTTAGCACCTGGGTGAAAAGCAGCCTTGTAAGGGAATTAGCTTGTAAGTGCTAAAGTAAAGAACTTTTACATTTCAGTGGAGGAAGGAAGAAAACAACAAAAGGGAAATGCAAATAATTAACACACTCCTGTAGGCTGAGACGAGTGTGTTAGCATCTGTGAAGCAAGCATAGCATGACGTGAATTATATTTGTGGGTAGAAAGCGGATACATCAACTCCCTTACAGTAACTTTTTTTGAATAAACTATAGCTATAGCAGTATATTAAGGAGTGTGTACCCTTTTTTAAAAACCAATCTTTCTATTGAAAATGACAAAATATTCATAATTTTATTCTTGGGTCAATTTGTAAACCTTTAATTTGTTACCATTAGCTGCTAGCTAGGTGAGTTTAGACCAGTTTTGTACTGTTTACTTTCTGTTCAAATGAACGAAATTTTAAGCTAATATTCGTAATATCTGACAAATGTGAAGTTCGATAAGACTAGTTTATCATGATTATCATCACGTAGCTTACGATAGCTATATGTCAGTTTTAGCTATGATTTTTTGAATTTGATTTTTTTATTTTTTGAATTTGATTTGAATGTTTTGTTTTTTTTAATTTGATTTTCAATCAATGTATTTATACAGGATTGTACATGAAACTGTGTGATTGTATGTAATTCTTATTTACAATCTGGTTATTACCAGGATTACTATACTACTACAAATGCAAAAAAAAAAAAAATATGAATAAGTATCTCTGTTGGAATTTCTTATTTTTAATAAGTGGCATAGTAGATTCAATATATACTATTTTTCTATTTATATTTACATTTCCTCCAGCAATATGCAGAAATTTTACGTCTGTATATGTAGAAATATATGAAATCTTTGCAACATAGCTCTGACGTTGACATATCGATGTGTCTCAGTGATTAGCAACAGTCGTCTCTTGTTTTCTCGTATCTTTTACGTCACTTAGCTAGCAAACTGAAAATGTTGTTTAGCCAATTTTTACCGATAAGACATTTACCTTCTGTATGATATAAAACATGTTGAATTCTTGAATCTGATTGGTCGGAAGGTGTTGATTAATTTTCTTGAACAGCAGCTCTGACAGTAGTGATGTTTGTTCTAATAGTTATCGTTTCTATAGTAACAGGTCATTCACAGGGACTCGTATGGTGGAAGATCTACATAATCTAAGGCTAATAATAAACGGATTTTAAAAAATGTGTTGCTATTTAACAAAGAAAAATGTATAGTTGTTGATAAGATGAGCTTTTCTGAAAAGGAAACATTCATGGAGACATTACCATTTATGGAAGGAGTCTCCAGTGTCAGTGCTTTATAACAGTCAGTTCTAGTTTTCCACCACAGGACAGAAGTCGTTTGTACTTTCTGGTTTCTCGGGAACATAACTTTTTTCTTTCTTATTAATGTCAAGAGAGGAGCTAGTGTGTAAGTGATAAGAGGAAGTTGTTGTTTTTCCACAACAAGTAATCAAGAAATGCTCTAAATTTCATGCTACTTTCTTACTGTGACTCAGGCTGATATTTTTATGACTAGCAAAATCTTTATTTGACGTTTTAAGGTATTTAATTTATACACAGATGGTTCGATGTTAAATATAGGCCTATTTTTGATAATAGCAAAACAGGGAAGCAAAGTGAACATTAAATCTAATTTGCTCATCTGAATGCTTGATTATTTCTTCCATATGTCTATCCAGACACACACACACACACACACACACACACACTCTTTTCCCAAGACTGTCTCCACCCAAATGTTTTCCTCCTGTTTGTTCCTCCACGGCCCATTACAGCTTTTTTGTCGATGTTGCCACAGAACTGTTAAGTACCCCTGGCTGCAAATACACACACACACACACACTCTTTCTCTCTCTCTCTCTCTCTCTCTCTCTCTCTCTCTTTCTCACACACACACACACACACCTCCTCTTCCCCAGTGTCTCGTCTCGCAGCAGCCTGTTGCTATCACTGCCCCATTTGGCCCATGTGACTGTGAACTCACATTTATGACTTCCTGCATATAGTGTGTGTGAAAGTGTGTGTGAAGATGTGTGAGTAAGGGTGTGTGTGTGTGTGTGTGAGAGAGAGTGAAGAGGAGGATGAGAATGTAAGTCAAAGCAGTTTCCTTTCTGCCTCCTTAATAAGAAAGTTCGTTTCCACAAAACATTCACAGGGAAATTGAAATTTTGGAGTTGGATATGTACAAAATAGGAAGTGTTTGTACAAAAGGGAAATTATGGCTACAACACAAATCCCTCACTATGCACTGTGTGTTCAAAGTCAGCAACTTAAGTCTAAAAGTTAAGTCAATATTTACGCAGGGAAAGACAGTCCTATTCAGACTTCATTTGCGCAGGCTCTTAAGTTGATTTTCCGAGTCCCTCATTCGGATTATTCAGATGACCTGCGTGTAGTTCACGCCTCTGACTTTTGAAATTACCTGATTTTTCTTGAGTAGAAGCCTCCAAGACTGGGTTTTTCTATAGCACCTAGACCACTGCTGTCAAACACAAGCACCTGACTTTAAACCTCAGAAAAAAAACTTAGTGATAGGAAATGAAATGTGGATTAAAGAAGGAAAGATTTTTTTTTGTAATAGGCTACAATGAAATGTAAAATCAGAAAATTGAAAAATTAAAAAGTCTAACATGATAATACTGTATACGAATAAGAAGACGGCGAGCGTTAATAAATATTTCTGGTATATTGCCAACACTGGAAAAAAATATTCATGGAAATTAAGGGCAGAATTGTAAGTTCAACAAAAAGTAAACAGGTAATTTTCAATAGGTTTATGTTAAATAGAAATACGTGCATATACTAACTTAATTTACTGTAGTATCATGGACATTATATCAATATATTAAAAGCTACATATTTTACTTAAGTGGAAATCCTGCTCTTAATTTAAATACATTATTCCATGATTTTTTTTTCCATGAATTTATTGCTGCATGCATAGTTGTAGTAATCAACTAGCAAAAATTTTTCATTTAACAAAATGGCTTTCATCAGCAGTGAATAAAATAGCACTTGATGCAGCACATGCTAATATTTTGCATTTTATTTTTTAATATCACACTGATAGTTATTATTTTAATATTAACATTAAAATAGAATATTAATTAGTCTCCATGAGGGATATTAGGAATTTTATCAAATTTTAATTTAATTTAATCTAACTTGTTAGCATTGTTGGCACTGATTGAAGATTGAAGACATACAATTCATTTACACATAGCATGAATATATTCACAAATATGTATCTGTTTGTACAAATCACTGTATGTTCATTTAAATAATCTACAGGACATACTTTATTGTTTGACTTATCGGATCATGGTGTGCACATTTGTGAATGATTATTACCCCCTTCCATACAGTCTCATCATGCATTTTTCCACTTCCGCTATGACAAATAAAAACCCGCAATGTAAATCCTGTTGTATCAGAGAACGAGGAGGTCTGGTTCCCTTTAGAATATGCTTTTTGGAGGACCATCATTTATAAACGTAATGTGTTTTGTCATCGTGCGGCATTGCAGATCATTCGTTAGTGCTTGTAGCCGCTTTGAAAAGGCACACACGGCCGTACACACACACAAACACAGACACAAACACAGACACACACACATACACACTGAAAGAATAGATGCATTGTTAACATGACACTGTCACTATTGAGACAGATTACTCCTAAAGTGTGTGTGTGTGTGTGGGGTGGTTCTGTGTGTGTGTGTGTATGTATGTATGTGTGTGTGTGTGTGTGTGTGTGTGTGTTTGGTGGCATCTCTGTGCACAGGGACGGATGTAAGCACATCTGGAAAGTCTTATGTGGTGGCGGCAGGGGTCTCTGGAGCGGTGCCGGTTCCGCAGTGTGTATGCATGTGTGCATATGTGTGTGTGTGTGTGTGTGTGTGTGTGTGTGTAGGGGTGTGTGGGAATTCTCTCAGTTCCCTCTGCAGGAGGGCCGTTTTTCCTGGAGGTTTGCAACCCTGAAAAAACAAGCTGGAGTGTAATGACTTCAGTGTGTGTCTTTAACGCAGAGAGAAAGAAAAGAGCAGACACACGGAGCCAGTTGGCATTTCAACACGTCTAATTCAGAAAACAAAAACTTATTCTCTTCTTATGTCTTATTCTTTTCTTTCTTTTTACTGTCTGTTCTTATTTACTTGGGATTGAAATAATGGGACTAAAGAGATAATCGAGAACAAATGTCAGTAATTCATACACTCACAGAAAAAAGAGAAAAAAAAAAGAATGAAGTGCAGAATGTCATTGGGATTCTACACTCAACTCTTTTCCATTCAGCAGAGTGGTACTAACAGATCCGCAGTAACGTTCTGACTTTATTAAGTACCTGTACTGAATTTGGTTCCCCTTTTGGCAGGTGAGTCGAACAGGCCCGTGTGGGCGGAGCTAGAATTAATGCATCATAAAATCCTTCACATAATATCTTTGACTGTTTCTGGAAGTTTCATCACAATTTGATCACATCATTTAAGGTTTCTTATTTGATTTATTCATCCACAGTAATGTTTTCATGTCACTGATATTTAGCTCCATTTCCATCATCAAATTAGATTTCAGATTCATTATGTATGCTCACTACGTAGTGTACAACGTACTAGCATTGTAGAACAAGTGTAGTGCTTTAGACTGAATGTACAGCAGCGTTTAAGATTCAGCCACAGCTTCATGTGAGGTATTCCAAAATTTCCACTCAACATCCGGTCTATATTTTAAATTAAGATTAAAGTATTGGCACCCCAGGCTTGGTTTAGTTTGCTTGCTCTGAGTGTGTGTGTGTGTGTTTTGGTGTTCAGCAGTTCACCCTGTAAAAGAGACGAACAACAGCATCACATGCATTTTAATGTAGAGTAATGTACAACATATACTTGTTTTTTTTAAAATGTATGTCAAAGAAAAGAAGTTTAAAATTTACCAATCATCTCAAGCATGCCCATAACTTACACGTGACAGGAATCAGATGCTCACATGCAGAGATTTGAGCAGGAATAGTTCCTGATTTGGATTAATAACTGGTCAGTTTGAACCACACCAGTTTGAACCACCAATAACAGGAAGTGAGCAGCCATCTTATCTTAAATACCCCAAATATGACATCTGTCTAGCTGGTAAATAAAAGTCTATTTGTTATTCTTTACTCACTTAATAAAGTCTGTGTAACAGTAAAAAAAATAAATACAATAATAATGATACTAACATTTTAAATATTAATTTAATAGACTTAGACTATTGTATATGTTTTTTTTAAATTAAGCAATAAAATTGAGCAAAAGATTCACCAGCAGATTAAAATGTTACTCGGTATAACAGATAAATGTCAAAAAAACATGTTTTAAAACTTTATTTTCTATATTACAAACATGTACAAAGATCAATTTAAGAATTATAAGAATTTAAAAACATGAAGTTCTTTGATTCGTCAGTGTTAATGCTTATATCTGAGTCAATAAAAGTATACTGTTTTATTTTAATAAATCTTCTGTTATAGTTTTTGTATACTTTATGACAGTGCAATGTTTATCGTCTTTGAAGAAGGGACAAAAAACTTACAGAGAGAGAGAGACAGAGATTTGTAGATTATAGATAGCGATAAAGATCTATAGTTTATATGAGATATTTACTATAATATAAATGCAGTGAAATTTTAAAGAAAAAAGCAAATCATGCTAGTAACAAAACATCACATCTGTGACAGTGAGACAGGTTCAGAAGGAAAAAAAAGACGGATAGTGTGTCAGGTGATATACAGGCTCTGTAAAATCAGCACAATAGCTGAAACACTTGCCTGCAATGTGCTCACACACACACACACACACATACACTCACACAGACACACACCTTTTATGGAAGTCTGTGCACTTGTTCATTGACGCACAAGTGGATACTTATGGCAGCACATGCACTTGCCTGCTGTGAGCTCTCTCTCTCTCTCACACACACACACACACACACACATACAAACGCACACAAACATGCACAGATGCGCATTTGTGGCACATGTTCAGGTTTGTTGCCGTTCCCCGGGGAGGAAAGGCTCCATATGCCTGAGCGGATTTAGACACACATGTGGCTTTTAAATGCTTCCTCAGTCTCCTTATCCTGCTCGAATCCCTGTGTCCATTTCCCATCATATAACTGTACCCATGAAACTTGGAGGAACGCAGGTGTTAAACCAATATTATCAACATTTCACACAGAATTTCATGTAGAATTCACACCAGTTCCGTAGCATAACAACTGCACTCATTCATCATACAACATGTTCAACACCTATGTTGAAAAAAAAGAAAAGTGTATGGAGCACGGAGACAAAAGAGTTAGGAGACTAATCCTGCATTCGAGTTACCATGGAAGTGGGACGATGGCACTCTAAATGACATGATTTTCAACTTCCGTGTGTTCGTTTATTTGTTAGCAACAAGCTCTCCAGCTAACTGTGATTAGTGATGTACATATTCCTCCCTGAAACAGTGAACAGTGTATAGTCTTTTGATTTAAGCGGATGTCTGTATGTTGATTGATCTCAATCAAATACTTGTATATACAGTATAACTCATTTAACAGTAAGAAGTGCTACTGTGTTTACTGTTGATGTTGTGAGCGACCATGTTCAACGTCATATGCTGAACTCGGAGGAACTCAGAGCTGAGGAGACAATCCCAAGTTCCCGAGTAGGAATTCTGAGTTGAGGGGTGTTTTCCTGGTTAGAGGTCAGGAATTACATGTTATGACCTTTAGTCAAATGTTCTTAGCAGAGATAATGCCATGTGAGGCTTCCAGGTTGGGCAACAGAAATTCATTCAGCCTATCTTTGGTAGATTGCGGGTTTCCAACCCAAACGATGCCACAGACATCCATGGCCAGGAGGCCAAAAGAGAAAAATTGGCCATTGCTATCTCTCTCTCTCACACACACACACACACACACACACAGTGACACAGGGTGACACTAGCCAATCATGGGTGTCTGTGAGCTCATGTATGTGGAAGAGGGTAGATAGCGCTTTCCTCCAAGTATGCATGAGCTTCACGTGTCTCAGAAGAAGCACATGTTTGTCTTTGATTGGTAACTGTAAACACTGTAATCAGTTTAATAAATGTCTTCACCTAGGCCTAATATAAATAGTTTTTTTTAGCATTTATTTTTAGAAAAGAAACTAGAAACATCCTAGAAACATCCTATTCTACTAGATCCTACCAATTATTGGTGTTAACCAACAGAATAAATAACATGTTTGTTTAAAAAAATAAATAAATTATGGCCCTGTTAGAATTTAAGTTTGGGGTGTAAAATAATGTCCAAAATTTACATGTAGCTTATTTTAAATAAACAAAAGTTTGTGGAATTGAGCATCAATCGAACAGTGAGTTGTTTTGTTGTAATGGTGGCAAGTGACACAAACACAGCTAAGGGTGCCAATACTTTAATATTAGGGAACACCGAAGGAAGGTTAAGTTAAAATAACCAAATACAACAATTTGTGTCTTTTCTGTAATTCATTACATACTGTAAGTAAATAGGAAGCCATTTTGGATTTGGCTTAACATGAAAGACTGAGGATTTTACATGGATCACGGATTAGAAATGTGAACTCAAGCTAACTATGAGTGACAAAAAAACTTTACTGGGTAATTAAATAAATAAAAAGGAAACTAATACATTAATGTGATAAAATCACAGTGTTCCTCCAAAAGCGGCCAGAAAGAGCATTTCTGGCAGAAAAGCCGTTCCAGCCAGAAACATCATCAAGATGCTTCTGTTCTCTTCTCTTCTTTTTTGAGTCAGCAGAAGAAAATAGAAAAGAAGAGAAGAAGAGTGTGTTATTGTTTTGTCTCTACACACTCAGGTGGGCAGCGGCTCGAGTTACACACTGACAGCTGTACACACACTTCAGCAGAGATGGGCCAAGCTGCTCACACTCTCGGTCACAGCTCATCGACCTGTGTATGTGTGTAGTTATGATAAAAAATATTAGGTAAATATGAAGGTTCACATTGATGATGATGATGATGATGAAGTGTATAGGCATGTGACGTAATCATGATTATCCTTTATATCTGAAAACTTCACAGTGATGATAATGGCATTGAAAGTGTGTGTGTGTGTGTGTGAGAGAGAGAGAGAGAGAGAGAGAGAGTAACTTGCCTCTTGCATCTCTATCCTATGTAACCATAATCTGTGCTGTGAGCTGGGGAACAGGTGTGTGTGTGTCCACCTGAGTGCACCTTCAGGGCGAAGGCACCTTCTGTCCTCACTCACTCCACCTGGCTCTGCCTTCTGTGCTGGGACGCACACACACACACACACACACACACACACACACACACACACTTTCTCTCCATTTCCTTCAGCATCAATCACGCAACACAATATTTCTAAATCATACAGTTTCTCTCTCTGCAGCTCAGGAGATGGAAAATCGTGAGTTATGCATGGAACCGTTGTTCTATGAACCTCAGATAGACCAGTGAAGAGGGTCAGGTGCAAAGAGTGATCATGGGAAATGTGTAGCGTTATCAGTTTACAGGACGAAGCCGGAGCAGTAGGAAGACATAAAGCAGAAACTCTGAAAACCAGGAAGTAGAACACAAAGCAGGAACCAGGAAGTAGGACAGGAGGTAAACAGGAGGCGTCTGTGACAGTCGGTGATAAGTGTGCAGGGAATTGACCTATTGTATACGTTAAGCAAGAAGGCATATTATAAGCAAGTGTGAGTTCTCGTGAACATAATAACATGCTCTTACATGCTCTTAGTGTCTCAAATCACATATATAATATTCTAGCTTTTTGAGTGACTTTCTCCTAAGGATGTAACCGAAAATGAGTACACTGCATTTTCCTCCACATCAATCACACTCAGGTGTGGACCAAACTACCCGGTCCCAGACCATCTGAGCGAGGTGGTCGAGGTACGGCTCCAGTCGATTCTGGCGCGGTGCGATTGCAGTGAAAAAGCAATTCGATCCTGAATCGAACCAAATACAGGAAGTGAACCAAACATGCCAGGTGTTTCGGGTTGTGAGCAACATCTTTCTGTAGAGGTGGGCTGCTAAACTGAGCCACGAGGTGCAAACTGAGCCAAAGGACAGAGCTAAGTGCTGAGGAAAAGCGATACGATCTGGAGATTTGGACTAACGAAAAAAAGAGAAAATAAACAGAGAATACAATACACAAAATCTTAAACTAGTTCTTAATATCTAAAATGTTGAATTTGGCCCTGTGTTCTCTGGGTTTTGGTGATTTGTATGGTATCTACGCACACTTGGCAAAGTTTTATTTACTTTTTCCATTGTCGTATTTCTGACCAATGAATGAAGGAGTTTTACACATGCGTTTTACTCAGCCAACGTTTTTTATTTTGCTTTTTGTTTTTTCTAATTATGTGTAGTGAGAAAATAAACCAAACCAAATAGCAAACAAAGCAAAATGATCAATTCTGCTGTCAGATATGAAGCTTGCAGGACAAAGAAAGACCACATTCAGCGAGGTGAACATGAACTCTCCATGCATTTACATTTACAGCATTAATTCATTCATCCTTAGTAACCGCCTGGTTATTTAATTCTTTGTCTAATAAAATAAAGACGATCTTGAAAGAAAATCGTTGAAGTAATGACGTGATATTGATTGAATCAGACCGCTATCAGTCGTTTACATCTGTCGCTACATTTTGTATTAGCATGAAAGTGAGTATTAGCATGCTAGGTAATGTTTGAGAGATGTTGTCCATGATCTTCATTTCTTCTGGTTGATGATGCAAATTCCAGCTCACAAAATTCAATTAGATAAATAATTTGAATCTATGAAATATATTTTATTGACAAAAAAAAGCTATCGTGACTCGGTCTTAACGCATTATCAGTGTACGTTGTCCCACACCAGCAGGATTTATTCATTAGCATGAACTGTTTATTAGCATAAACTTCTGTCATACGCTAGCATCTGGAACAAATTTAATCCGTTTTCCCAGATTTGGTGCTGCCGGGGAAATAATCAGCCTGAAATCAGGGATGTTTTCATCCATCCATCCACTCTCCACACCAAGCCAAGAATAACACACCACTAATCCACCGGATCGCGCTGTGGCGGCGGCGGCGTTAGCGATATGGAGCGCGTGTATTAGCTGTGAGCCGTTCATGTGTGTGGTGTGTGATGTATCAGTTATTTCAAAGGTTCCTGGAGGTTTTGAGAAAAGGAATGTGATATATTGACATAAGTCATGGTAAGGGGACACGTCATAGAGATATACACACACACACACACACACAAACACACACACGCACACACATGCACACACACTTGCCCCCTGCCTTGTTCCGTCTTGTCCCTAAAAGAAGACGCGAGTGTGTGATTGCACCTGCTTGAAACCCACACCCTCAGGCCGGCAGTTCTTATCTCCTCATCAAATGCCCTGTGTGTGTGTGTGTTATATATATGTGTGTGTGTGTGTGTGTGTGTGTGCGCACACAATCTGTGCTCCTTATGTGCTCTACCAGTCCTTTTCTCTCTCTCTTTCTCTCTGTCTCTGCCTCTCTCTTGTCTTGCTCTCACTATCCGTCTCTCTCTTCTACTTCTCTTCCTCTAACTCTTCTGCCATCTTTCTTTCTTTCTTACTTCATCCTTTCTTTCTACCTCCTTCTTTCCCTCTCTTTCTATCACTCTCCCACATACCCTTTCTTAGTTTGTTTCTATCTCTTTCTATCTCTGTCTTCTTCCAGTTAATTCCAGTTAATCCCTTTCTCTTTCCTTCCCTTCATTTTTTATTCTTCCTTCTTACCATCTATCTATCTATCTATCTATCTATCTATCAGTATTCCTCTCACTCAGCCTGCCTCTCTCTTTCTCTCTCTCTCCTTTTCTCTATCCTCTCTTTGCTTCTTTCTCTTTTCTTACTTTCTCTCTTTGTCTATCTATCTATCTATCTAGCTATCTAGCTATCTACCCTCCTCTCACTCACTCTGCCTCTCTTTCTCTTTTTTCTCCATCCTCTCTTTGCTTCTTTTTCTTTTCTTACTTTCTCTCTTTGTCACTCTCCCTCTCTATCCCTTTCTAGCCCTCTATCCCTTTCTAGCCTTCTATCTATCTATCTATCTATCTATCTATCTACCTCACTGTCTTTTTCTCCATTTTTTAGTTTCTTTTTTTCTCTCTCCCTCCCCTTTTCATCTCTTTTCTTATCTTTCTCTTATCTCTCACTCTCTCTCTCTCTCTCTCTCTCTCACTCTGTCTCTAAAGGTATGTGGAGGAACGATCTGTGTTAGCAGCAGCTTTAAACCTCAGCAAGTCCAGACAAGAGAACAAAAGTGCACCTTGCGCTTCTCGGCACGTCCTCTGGCTACTGAGGGTCCACATACCTGAGATCGAGAGAGAGAGAGAGAGAGAGAGAGAGAGAGAGAGCGCAGGTGATCCCTCTCTCCCTTTCAGCAGGTGCACCACACACAGAGGGGATACGCCCTGAACTTCAGAGTTCCTGAGAAAAAACAACAATCAGTGCCCTGCCTCCACCTGCCCGTCTCCTCCTCCTCCTCCTGTGTGAAATCTCTCTGATTAACTCAGCTAATTACAGCCCTGCTATTCACTTCTCCCTGCTATTCTCTCCTCCTCGGGCTTCGTCATGACACGCTGTCGCTCTCCAGGCAGATTTGGGAGCCTTTGAGTTGTGCGACTCTTAAAGAAAGTTGTCTTACATTACAGATGGAGCTTCTGATGTCGTAATTAGAAAGCAGAAGGTTTCTAATTACAGCAGATGCACACTGATGGAGTCTGAATGTGGTTTCTTGTGTGATGGAGAACATTTGGAGAAAATGTTGCTGTTTTAGCTATGGATATTACAGCTATTTAGCTTTCCACCATATGGATAAACCACATGTTTGTGCCTATTTTACTTTCTGTACTAACCTATCCTAAAGCTATAGCTTAAGAGGAAGGACATCTCACAAGCTGGTAAGGAAGATAAACTAACCCTAATGTTAGCTAGAAAGAGAGCAACATTAACCAGGCATTAAAATTTTAGCTAACGCAATTTAACCCAAATATTCGATGAACTATTTAGCTAGACTGATGCTAATATGATTTAACCAATGAATAGCTAAGTCTACGCTTAGCTAGATAGACAAAAACATTAATCAGGTGGGAAAAAAATAGCTAACATAATTAAACTTAATAGTATGATGAGCAAGTTAGCTAGACTGATGCTAATCCAATTTAACCAACTAACAGCTATCTATATACTTAGCTGGATAAAAAGCAACATTATCCCAATTTATTAAAGGTCATTTAACCCCAATGTATGACCAGCAAGTTAGCTAGATTTATGCTAAATTTATTTAACCAACTAACAGCTAACCCTATACTTAGCTAGATAACTAGCAATATTAGCTTAGCTAGATAGCTACCATTAGGGGAGAAATGGTAATTTAACCCAAATGTATGATGAGCAGGTTAGCTAAACTGATGATAATCTAATTTAATCAAATAATAGTTAACCCTAAGGCTAGCTGGATAGCTAGCAACATTAAACAGGAGGGAAAATGGTAGCTAATGTAATTTACCTCAAATTTGTGATGAGCAAGTTAGCTAGACTGATGCTAATGCAATTTGACAAACTGATAGTGAACGCTACGTTTAGCTAGATAGAGAGCAACATTAACCAGGTGGAAAAATGTTAGCAAATATAATTTGAGCCAAAAGTATTATGAGCAAGTTAGATATTTATCCAACTATTAGCTAACACTTAGGGTATTAGCAACATTAACCAGACAAACAAATGATAATTTAATCCAATTGTATGAATAACTTAGCTAGTGAAGAGCATTAATACAATATGATATTAATATAACCTAGCCAACTAATAGCTAAACCTAACATTAGCAAGACAGATAACAACATTAACCAAGAGAATAAATGGTAGCTAGTGTAATAGCAATTAATAGTAATTGTAGTAATATGTCCTTGATTGTGTTACAGGCTAGCAAGATAAGCTAATTAGATAGATAGCAACATTAACCAGGTGAAAAAAATGAGAGCTAATATGATGTTACCTGACGTTATGAGTATTTTAGCTAGACTGACACTAATATAATTTAGCCAACAGTTTGGCAAGCTAATGTACGTTATAGCAATCATTTAATTTATGTAATTTATAGCAATGTATAGTAAAAGATTAATTAGCAACATTAATTAGAAAAAAAATGTTAATTTAACGTATTATTGCAATAATACAGATAAATGCTAATATAACTTAGCCAGCTAATAAAAATCACTCATTCCAACAGCTAGTGTGTTCTTGGTTAGGATTTGGGAACAAGTAAAAAAAAAAAAAAAAAAAAAAGGGAGCTATGTTTACAGCATCGAGGCCTAGCATGGCAAAATAGTTGATGGACTGGATAAAGAAACACGTGTAGCTTTAGTGCTAACAAACATGTTAGCTAATCGCCGACATTTAGATTCAGGAGAAAATGTTGTATATTAGACAAACTGGTAACTAAGTATACATACATACAGAACAGAAACACGTATATCTCTCGTTTTTCCCCTCTGTGTCGTGAGTCAAAGCCCCCACACGGTGAAACACAAACCCATCATCAACACACACAGAACAAAAGCCACAAGTATGACGCTCGTTCTTCCACCATTCCCCCTTTTTCCTCCTCTCACATGTGTCTCCCTCCGCTGATGTGTTTCATCATCCCTCTCTCCTGTTCCAAATAGCTCGAGGACATCATGCACAATCTATTAGCTCATCCTGGAGCTGACACACACACACACACACACACACACACATACACTGCTACATTGTGTGTTGCAGATTGAGAACTTGGGTAAAGAAGAGTCTTCATGCACATTAGGATATAAAAACTGGTAAGAATGAAGAGTGAGATATTGTATGTGATGTATGAGGAAAGATTCACACAATTCGGTGCGTTGTTGTGTTTTAAATAATCGCTGACACATTCACTTATACGACTTTAATCGCTTGTGGTCACTTGTTTGGTGGATGCACTACACAATCAGTCGCAGACGAGGCTCACGAACATTCAGAATCGTGTCTGATCCCCAAATCCCTCTTTCTCACAAAAATATCACCAGACACCAGAGCTGACTATCATGGGACTGTGCGACTTTGTCACTATTTTCTATGGAAACAAGAAAAAAGAGAAATAAAAGTAAAATGTAGAGAAATTACTGGTTAGGGAGACATGGGCAGCAAGGAGTGTCTGTTCTGCAAAGAGAACAGGAGGTGCAGTATAAAAATTGGCTATTTTTAGGAATCATGCCAGGAATTAGGTCGTGTTTGTTTATATTTTTGTCCACCTGAACAATCATTTGTGTATGACATGCCAAATAATTTCTTACAGTAGCATTGTTATTGTGCTTACATTTTGCCTTTGCCCTCCCACACAAATAGACGGATGATAAACCGGATTCAGGAATCTGCTGCGCATGACAGCAGATGAATTTAATTTCCTCTCAGACTCTCATTGGCTGTTTCTCATCGTTGTTCTTGCTGCTAGTCAACATGCTTGAACTCAGCAATTGACTGTTCACACTGCACAAGGGATGCGTTCATTTGACGTCTGGAATCGTAATAATGACTTTGTTGACCTTTTATGAACATGACTATAGTGCAATTACCGCACAAAACGTGTTATTTGACACATATATAATCATCTGTGCTGTACGTGTGTTATGTTAACCACTGATGAATAAGCATTTGGAATTATCATAAAATTGTTTAGGGGGTTCAATCCTGTAGTACACCGATACACCTCTGGTTACTATGGATACATCCTCCTTGTTTGTAAATAGCGATGAACTTCCTACTGTTCTGGGGGGAAAAAATGTTCCAGTTTGTTTCAGGTGCTAATCAGAAGCATGGGCCAAACTCACAGCATCTGGTCCCATCCGCCCCCACACACCCCCAGCAGAGATGGTCTTTAACCACAATTTCACTCTTGGGCCATTTACCAAGATCATTAACTCTCATCTGCTCTATGCTTGGCCTGGATTCTGGTTGACATCTCAGTCACTTTGCATAAATAAATAAAACTCATGATTAATAAACGTCTAGACAAAGTTACCATACCTCCTTGGAGCCTCATATGACCAAAGCATCGCTCAGATCTCTGACAGAGTAGTTCAGCATAGCTGAAAGCCTCCTGCCTCAGTTTAGATCTCTTACTGACTCAGCTGTCCAAACCACAGCTTCAGACAAAAGCTGGAAAAACGTCAGAGCTTAAACATGCCCTTGACTGCCTCCTAAGTGTCTATCTATGGTTACATACTGCCTTTAACCATAGTAACAAGATCATACCATTCCCTAAATGCCCCAAACTGTAACTTTAGACATCCAGGGTGTAGAACACGAGTGCAAAAATGTTGCCAAATACCACTGTTACACAATTCCTTATATAAAACGTGTACCTTTAATCATGTCTTAATCATGTATACTGTAACAAATTGGATTTCAATTATAGTGTGTCACAAAGCATCGTTACAGAAATCAGTGTTCACATCTAGATATGTGGCTACTTTAAAAAAAAAAAAAAAAAATTTTTTTTTTGGTCATAGCGGTTTCCAAGCTGAAAAAGCTTTCAGAAAATCACAGAGTGACATCAAGCGCTTTTTTTAAAACCTCTTGACCAAGCATGTTGCAAGTTGGGTTCCAAGTGAGAAAAATAACAACGTGTGTATTTCTGGGACATTCGATGGTACGTGATGTGACGTTCCACTATAACTGTGGTCACACAAGCAACTCAGATCCTCTTGATTTTCTGCGTCTAAATCTACAGTGAAGATAAACAACCTCCTCATCACCAGAGTTACACCAGTTTTTATTACCGAGAATAATAACTCTAATTTAAAGTGCAAGCTATGCTAGTTAGTTAGCTAGCTAGGACTGAAGAGCGTTGTTATGCTTACATTGTGCTCTGCCTAGTTCTTTTTCTAAAACAAAAGGCAAGTGTGAAAGCGCCCTAACTAAATCAACTATTTACTCCTTTACAATAACTTTTTAAACCTGGGCTCACTGATGAAAGCCCTGTACCCTCAAGGTAAAAACAAATGCAAATAGTGTTATTTAAAGCTCTAATTATGTACTTTAAATGAGTTTTAAATGAGCGTCCCTTTTCCACAGACCAGATGCCTGGGCTTGTTCTAGAGCCGACACCTAATCTGGAAATGTTCTGAGCTTCTCCACTGCAAGAGAGACAAAAATCGGTTACAATGCTGCTAGTCTAAAAAAGAAAGGCCCAATTTTTTAAGTTTTACAGTTCCACTACACCATCTAGGTCCTTAAAAGACTTAAAAGACTGGAGCACTGAAGTGAAAAGTGCTAGTAAACCTGCTAAACGTTAGCACCTATTTTTTTTCTGGATTAGCATGATAATTCCTGGTTGATTGATTAGCATAGCATTTCTTTTTTTTTGCAACAGGATAGACATTTCTTTCACCTCAGCTGTGTTATTTAAATTAGAAGCATAAATGAGTTCAAATATCAGCTAGAAGGCTCTTCCTGTGTAAATGAAAAGCTAGGCTAATCCACACGTAGGTTACGTAGGTTTACCTCAGTGCCTCAGTGCTAGTGACAGATGAGACTTGGATCAGATAGACCGGCCTACGCTCTCTCTCTCTCTCTCTCTCTCTCTCTCTCTGTGTGTGTGTGTGTGTGTGTGTGTGTGTCGGTCGGCTGTGCTACTCCACCCAGATGCTTTTTATCAGAGCTGCAAAATGGCCGCTGTTTATATGCAGCTGACAAGCCGTTTCCTGTGTCCCAAGGTCTAGGAGCTAGGGCTCGTATGGAGCTAGAGGAGGAAAAGAGAGCGGGAGACAGAGATAATGGGGGGGCTGAGAGGAAAAAAAAAAGCATCCCCCCTTATTTTAAACTAGGTCAGCATAAACTCCCTGAGCTTCCTTTTTGGCTCACGAGACCAAAAATGGTGTGGTGCAAGTGCAGCGCTGTGTAAAGTGCACAATCCTGTAGCAATAAAAAAAAAAGAGGGAGAGAGAGAGAGAGAGAGAGAGGGAGAGAAACTAAAAAGTAAATCTGCTCGACACCAGGTACCAGAGGGCAGCTATGGCATTGTAGAGGGATGGATTGATGTGTCACCGCTGTCACGTTATGTAAAATACTGGCCCTCTTCGAGTTAAATATCAAATTCATAATGCATGGTTTTTAGACGCAGGATCGATGTTCCCGAAGAGATTTTTCTGCGCCTGCTCTTTCTCCCGATCCCACAGTCAGCGGAAAAACCTTTCTAAATATAGCCTGAAACATTTTTTTGTTTTTTTTTTCTTTCCCTCCCGAATCCCTGAGCTGAAACACAAGGGCCATATTTCAGCTGCAAGGGGTGCGTGCTTTAGGTTTATTCAGCGTAGGAGGCACCTCATGGCTGTGGGATCAATCTAAACATCTTAGCTCCGTGTGTGTGTGTGTTTTGTAAGCGTGACACATGTGCTCCTTGACTAATGTGACATTCCAGCTCCATTAGTGACAGACACACAATACGCACCGCTGGCAGCTTCTCAGAAATGATTGGCGTCGATGCCGTTCTCGCTCGCAGCTCAAATAAGACACGATCCCTCTGCTACAGGTAAAAGGTGCTGTTATAACTCCAGCGGGGGAAAAAAAAAGTGTCCCTTCTTTACCAAAGAACCATCCTTACGTCATCCGTTAGCCCACCCACACACATTCTTTCAGAACATGAACCCCAGACTGAAGGGAACTGAGCTCCCCTTGAGCTTCTCTTCCCTTCCCCCTGACTGCAAAGTGTGTTTAATACGTCTGACTCAGTGCAAGGCAACCACATCAAACTCTGAAATCAGCACAGTATATTTTCTCTGTCTGTTTTCCTTATACAAACACACATGTGCGTTTAACACCCATGTTCTGCTCAGCACATAGCCACGGATGCCATGTTGCACCATTCCAGCTTTCAATTTACATTTAATGGATTTCATTTAAAGATTGAGTACTTAACTGTCGATCCTGAGTATATGTATAACTTATCAAATATCTTAATAAATTCTTATACCTTTTTACAAATAAGACAAATGACAGTATATGGGTCAAAAGTTTGTGTTTTTACATAACCAAAAAATAGAGTATTAACATGCAAAAATATCAAAAGTAGAAATCATTTTTTACAGGGAAAAATTATTTCATTTTCCTATAACAGAGAGTGTTTTATTCTTCTTATACCACAGCAATTTTGTATGTTTTTAATTTAGTAATGAATGATACATGCTTTTTATGCATTTACAGTTACATTTATTGTTATGTAACATCAGCTTAACAAGTTCCTGTCATCACAGCAGCTATCAACACTCGTTCTCTTACCATCCTCTTTTTTCTCTTGCTTGAAGTTAACAAGACAAAAAAAAAACAGCTTGTCGTGTTACCTAAAAACCGCAACGCATAAAACAAAGCTCTGACCCCTTCCATAAACTGCCAAATCAATGAATAAACATCTTCATTAAATAACTACACATGTAGTATGTTTATTATTAGGTGGAGCGTCTGCCGTACAAGTCCATGTGAATGAGTTGTTACAACAGAAACGATAACGTATTAAAACGAGCACATTAATATAAACCTGCGCTACTCTCAGAGCTGCTGTTCTACAAAATGAATCCACAATTTCTGACCAGAATCCAGAATTCAACAGCATACTTTTGATCACCAGTAGATGAGTAATTGCACTTTTACTTGAGTAAAGAGTACTCTTATACACCAAGCAGCCATAACATTAAAACCACTGACAGGTGCCGTGAATAATATTGATTATCTCATTACAGTGGCACCTGTCAAGGGGTGGGGTATATTAGGCAGCAAATGGACAGTCAGTTCTCAAAGTCGATGTGTTGGAAGCAGGAAAAATGGGCAAGTGTAAGGATCTGAGTGACTTTGACAAGGGCCAAATTGTGACGGCTAGACGACTGGGTCGGAGCATCTCCAAAACGGCAGGTCTTGTGGTGTGTTCCCAGTATGCAGTGGTTAGTACCTACCAAAAGTGGTCCAAGGAAGGATAGGGTCATGAGTATGCGTCGCTTACCTGTGGAAGAGATGGCACCAGGATGCACTATGGGAAGAAGGCAAGCCGGCAGAGGCAGTGTGATGATCTGGGCAATGTTCTGCTGGGAAACCTTGAGACCTGGACTTTATTATAGAAGTTACTTTGACCCGTACCACCTACCTAAACACTGCTGCAGACCAAGTTACACCCCTTCATGACAGCAGTATTCCCTAAAGGCAGTGGCCTCTTTCAGCAGGATAATGCTCCCTGCCACACTGCAGAAATTGTTCAGGAACGGTTTGAGGAACATGACAAGAGTTCAAGGTGTTGAATTGGCCTCCAAATTCCCCAGCTCTCAATCCGATCGAGCATCTGTGGGATGTGCTGAAACAAAACAAATCTGCACACTTACAGGACTTAAAGTATATGCTGCTAACATCTTGGTGCCAGATACCACAGCACACCTTCAGAGGTCTTGTGCAGTCCATGCCTCGAAGAGTCAGAGCTGTTTTGGCAGCACAAGAGAGACCTACACGATATGAGGCAGGTGGTTTTAATGTTATGGCTGATCAGTATATATTTTCATTTATTTATTTATTGAGTTGAAGGCACACATCCAGAACACCATCGCACTTTCCTTGTGAAGTAACAAGAGGCTTTTGTATCAAAGTTGATACACACCACTTTATTTTTACTTACATCAATACGGGCATAAATATATAAATACAATTTCCAAAAAAAAGTCACGCTGGAAAAATAATCTACAGTATTGTTCCCCTTTTAGTAACAATCTAAAACAGGTCGTTTTGCCCTGAACAGCACGCACAGGTTTGACGTATATACAGTATGTGTGTGTTTGTGTGTGTGTGTTTTTTGGAGGGGGAGGAATAAGTGATTACACACAAAATCTGCGAGCTACTTGCCTCAGAAGCGGTGAAGGAAGTGCATCGTTACTCTGGCAAGACTGGCTGGCGTCAGTGTTCAGGTCACAAGGGCATTGTAGATCCAACATGTGGTTCTGGGGAAAGGAGGGGGTAAAAAAGTGGGGGGAGATATGGAGCGATGGATGAAGAGAGGGAGGGATGGAGGCCGTCCTACAACAGGAAAGCCCCTGGACTTCAGGCCAGGATTGAGCCTCGGCCTGTTGGGGCTTCCCATATTTAACCGATTCCAGCGTTGAGGAAGAGCTCAAGGCTGGATGCACTGGTTAGCGTGGTGCTGGCGAGCTTTGCCTTTCCTCTCTCTCTCTCTCTCTCTCTTTTTCTCTCTCTATACTTTATCATCCCTCCTCTTCTCTTCCTTTTTACTACAGTTTCTCTGCCTCTTTTCATCTGTGGCATTAGGTGTACTGTGTCATTAGTGCTACTTTATAGCATCCCGGAGCCGACAGCACGACAGGTGTGCGCAGGTGCTCCATTCATCCATCGACACGTCTTTCGTTCTTGTGCACACACACACACACACGCACGCTTTACAACAAGTGCTGTCATACTTCCTTTCATCAGTATTTACTCACATCACACAGTGAACAGACGTTTCTTTTTTATCCAAACATAAATTAGTTTATTGAAAACCCACTTCAAATGGAGATACAAAAAAGTCAAATGAAGATATAATGGACCTGAATAAAAAAAGTGATTGCAGAGTGTCTCTGTTACAGGATCACTGTATATATATATAAATACACAATGTTTAAGAAAAAAACAAAAGGCACATGTACAGGCATATCTCCTTATGGCTTGAAGAGTCTCAATGGACCAATGCAGCATTTTATTTATTTTTGCAAAAGAGAAAAGGTCATGAAACTGATCTTTGGTTTCTTTCTTTTTTTCCAGATAAAGTTGGTTCCATAAAAAAAAAAAAAAAATTCTTTTAACTATTGCCACTGATGAACTGAACAATCAACAATTTTCCATCATCAATGCATATCTTATGTGGAGGCTTTTTATTTTATTTTATATTTTAAATGATGGCATTGTTTAAAGAACTGTCCATCTTTATAGCGTTACTTTCTCCAACAATCATTGTGCTTTGCAACACTTTAGTGCACACTTTACATTTTATTTGAGTAAAAAAAAAAAAAAGAATACACATTCAGAGACGTGATACAAATGTTTGGAAATAAAATGCATTAGGGATGAGTGTTGGTACAATCTGACAGCGTTTATTGCTCTTTTTTTTTCAGAGAAGTGTGGAAAGCTCTACGGGGCTGAAACGTCTGTCAACACGCCGCCTCCGCTCACACAGCTGTCCCAATACATCGCTGCAAAGTGTGTGGAGCATGGTGAGAGATCCCCCCCTTACACCACACACACACACACACACACTTCCCCCTCTCCAGCAGCTGCACGCAAAAGGAAAGGGCCGGACCAGCCGGCACCGACGGGCATCTTGAGAATGAGGCGCATGGCCCAACTGCAGAACACAACCCCCCCCTAACCTTGATCAAACTGGGTTAGCAAAACATTTCGCAGCATTTGTGCGATGTTGCCTAAATCTGTCTTTGTCTGGTATGAAACCCAGTGAAGAAAAAGAAACACAATATAAGGCACTTCGGAAACATTTTTTGGGGTTCATTCCAGCGGATATTTTTCGCTTCGCCCCTTAACCTGAGTTCGTCCACCAGGTCAGGATCAGACTCAGTCAACAGGATGGTGGTTTAACACTGCTAACACTCTCACCTTCTTCGTGGGTGGGTAGATGTGTGTGAGTGTCTAGGCGTTTGGGCAGCAGCTGGAGACGGTGTGTTTGTGCAGGAGTGACATGCGGCTGAAGGTTCGAGAGCAGGTGCCACACTGGTACTTTTTCACCTCTGAATGGGTCTGAAGATGAGCTCTCAGATTGGAGCGGTCAGCAAAAGCCCGGTTACAATGAGGGCATGAGAATGGACGCTCACCTGGAGAGAGGAAAGAAATATATGTTAAGAATAAGACCAAATATGTTCTAAGCACTAGCAAAGCAAGGCTATCCAGGAATGAGTTAGTACATTTGCTTCAAATCCAACTATGAGCAGCTAATTACCTTGGATCAGATATGCTAATTACTGCTAAGCCAACAAGTGTGAAACATTTCCATAATGCTAAGTACTTCTATGTTCTGCTAAGCATCAAGTCACTCACCGGTGTGTGTACGAATGTGGCCCCTGAGTAACCATGGTCTGGAAAACGCCTTGCCGCAGGTGGTGCAGACGCATGGAAGCGTGTGTGAGCGGATGTGCATCTTCAAAGCTCCCAGGCTGTTGTACTCTTTGGGGCAGTGTTTGCACCGGAAGGCAGCTCTTGTTGTAGTGCTGTCAGCCATGTTGGAATTCTCAACCAGGTTAGCATTGGTGCCTGCGCTGCAATGCGAGAGCTGGTGGCGCGAAAGTGCGGCACGGCTGCTGCAGGAAATCCCACAGTGGGCGCACTGGAAACGGTCCGAAGGATCCGGACTTGGGGGGTCGGAAGTTCTGCCTTCATCTTCCTCGCCCGAACTGGATGGAGAACTGAGGTCCAGTGGTGCGATGGAGGATGGTGTGGTAGGGGATGAAGGAGGGAAGGAAAGTGGAAGGGCGCTGGTGGTCCATACAAGAGCTGAAGTGTAGGTGGTCACCAGGGAGCCATCTTCTTTGGTTGGTAGTTCTGCAAGCGGGTAGCGCTCTGGTACCATGGCAGAGATTGGACCTGCAGAAAAAAACAGAGGGGGAAAAAAAGAGAGTCAGGTGGCTGTTCACTCTGGCCTAATCCAGTTAAACGGTTAAGTTGTTTTGATGCTCTGGTATCGTGTTACAGTCAAATGGTCGATTTGTCGCAAAGAAAGGCAGTCAGATTTGATTATTTAGAGTGTAGAGTTTGCCCACAATGCCATGGGGACTTTTGTATGGTCGCCGCACTTTCCTCTGGGTGAATTTGCAATAAGATTGACAAATTTGACTTTAGCTTAGTGTGGAAGGGTTTCAGTGGAAATATGTGGACATGACTTCATATGAATTAGATTAGCCTGGCTTGTGTGGTTATGTGTGTGTGTGTTTATTTGGACTTTCTGGATGCACACCAACTATGGGGTAATGGGTCTTATTTCCACCACTTATTGACACAAGAGTGCCAGAGGACTGCAGCTCTAAGTGCTAAACTAGATTCAGGAGGATGTAATTTGCAGCTTAGGACAGCAGCACCAGTGGAAAAGAGCCTCTGCTGAGGGGGGAAAAAAATTCCTCGTTTGAGATGTTTGTTGCTCCAGTCAGGAATCCACATATGTTATGTATTAATTAGACCTCAAAATTAAAATTAAAATAGCTGACAAAAAAAACAGTTACTTGCTGATCAGGTTGTGCAATGCAAATATTAATTTCAGCATGCAAATGCAGCTGGGTTGGTGTATTGTAACCGTTTCTTTTCATTACTTAAAATGGCAAGGATGTGGTTCTTATTTAATAAGAATTTACAACAAGAATATGGATGTGACAGTAAGCATTTATCTACCAAAAAAATCAGAGACAAAGTCAAAACACTTACACACACTCCCACACACTCTGCATAAAAGGCAAGACCTCTATGAATGAACTTGTAGAGGCTTGGAAAAGTTTGACACTTACCATTTTGGCTCTCCAGTTCACTGTAGTTTGGCTTCTTGCTTGTAAAATACTTCTTCACCAAAAACGAACGTGGCATCTTGAGAGCTTGATGACCGTTATTCTCCTCCTCAGTGTGAATCCACTGCAGCAGTCTTAAAGCAGCTGCACAAAGTTTTAAACCAACTTCAGGAATCAGCCTCCAGGAAATGTGGAAGTTCAGAAAAGTTGGAAGGAATAAACTTTCGAATTAGTTTTAAAGAAAATAAGACAACGTCCTCTTGAAATATCCTCTGTATCCAAAGTGAATAGAGTTCTGTGGTATGTGTGATTAAAGTACACCCATTCAGCTCAGAGCTGCCTCTTCATATAGCAGGGCAGGGGTGGAAGGGGTTGGGTTTGGAAGGGGCTGGGCTCAAAACAGGCTGGGCTAGGATGAGATTTGGGTGGGTTAGAGAGAAAAGGGGTTTGGCTAGTGATAGGGCTGGAGAAATTACTGAAGTAGAAAAGTGATTGGGCTCAAAATGGGGTGGAAAGGGATTTGGGGTGGAAAGTGGGTTGGGCTAGAAAATGGTTAAGGAGGAAAGATGTTAAGGTAAGGGGTGGAAATGGGTTTTAGGATGGTAGAAATGAATTTAGGGTAAAAAAAAAAAAAAGGGTTTGAGGTGGGATACAGGTTGCAGTTAAGTTGTTTTTTCTAATAGAAATTAGTGTAAAAAAGGTAGAAAATTGTTTCCACAAAAAGTGGATGGAGAGGGAAGATGTTCAGGTAAGGAATATTGGGATGAAAGTGGTTTTAGACTGGTGGAAATGGGGTCTGGGGTTGGACAGAGCTTGGGTTAGAAATGGTTTAGTGTAGAAAAATGGTTTGAGGTAGAATGAAGATTGGGGTAAAGAAGTACTGAATAGAAAGGAGTGGAAAATGGTGCTTTTAGAGGAAAGAAGGTTAAATTGACCACCACAGAATGTGGTTGAGGAGAAAGGATGTTGAGGGGGAAATGATTTGGGGTTATAAAATGGTTTTAGGTTTAATTGGTGGTAGAAATGGGATTTAGAATGGAAGGAGTTTGGGTTAGAAAAATGTTTAGGGTAAAAAATAGGGTTTGAGGTAAAATGGAGGTTGGGAGTAAAGGAGTACTGGTTCGAAGGAGTTGGATAAATTGGTGATTTTAAATTGTGACCAGTGGTTAAAGTGACCAGTTTTATCCCTGAGTCCACAGAAAGTGGGGCAAAATATATTGAAGTAAGGGGTGGAGATGGTTTTGGAATGGACAGAACTTGGGATAGAAAGGGTTTAGGGTAGAAAAATGGTTTGAAGTGGAATGGAGTTTGGGAAAAGGGATATTGAGGTACAGGAAGTCCTTCAGACCTACGACTATAAGACTGTATAGTAACACAGTTTTCAGGATAATGTACAATGAAGCAAAATGTCTGCATTCCTCTGTGGCACTGTATTTACTATATATTTACCTCACTGACACACATTTCTCTTGCTACCTTGTAACTATTTCACTATTTCATCGGTGCTTTTAGACAGAAACGTCCACAGAACATTGTTCTGTTGAGGTAAGGGATGTTGGGGTGGAAATGGTTTTAGACTGGTGGAAACTGGTTTTGAGATGGACTAAGCTTGTAATATTTAGCGATTGAAATTTAAATATTGAAAATATTTAGCATAGAAAGATGGTTTGAGGTGGAATGAATATTGGTGTAAAGAGGTATTGGATAGAAACGGTGGAAAAAGTGGCGCTTTTAGGCAGAAATGGGTTAAAGTGACTATGTTTTTCCCTGAGTCCACAGAATCCTTGGATTGTTAAAGATCTAGGGGTGAAATCATGTCCTGCAGGTGCCCTCAGGGAATGCCTCCACTCGTAACACTTATTCACCACCGATTAACACGAATCCCATTAATGAGAGATCATTAGCCTGCTTAGGGTGCATTCCAAGCCAGATTAAGCTAATCAATTTGATTATAGCTTCATGTCCTAAAGCTAAACCTTTTACAAGCTGTTCAAAGACCAACCTTCACCACGAGCATGAAATAAACATCAGGTTTTGTTTATTTGATCAATATTTCAATTCACTATATTCAATTACATCTTAGAAGTAAAACCTCGTGTTTTGTGTTTAAGTATAAAACTAGTCAGGTTGCCTACAAATGAGAGTCAAAGGAGACAAATTACAACACTGATTGAATTTGTGAAGCAGTTTAGTCTCTGGATCCATAGCACCCTCTGTTGGAGCATGTAATTTATATCATTTCAGTACCAGAAATGATTTATTTAGAAAATAAATAAATTTTGCTATACTCAAAAGTTCAAAAGTGTTTTCTTTTAATAATTTATGTTTATATATATGAAGTAAATGTTGGCTTTAAAAAGTAGTAGCCCTATATTATTTGTGATTTATTTACTTATTTATAATTGATATTTATGATATTGGCATTTATGCACAGCCTACACCCTAGACACACACACACACACACAGGCCTGAGTAAAGGACTGCTTTTTCTTTAGTATATCGGTTACCATGGCCAGTAAATTAAGCATGTCATGTACTAAGTCTACGGCTAATAACTCCGTACAATGCTCAATTCATTTCCCTCCTAAAAAGCAAGTTTTACGAGTGCAGGGAAGATAACCTCCTGCGGTTTTTTCCCCCGTTCTCTAACAAAGAAGCAATGCTTTCCATTCTAGTCTTCTACACTACAGAAATCGGCTGGTGCAGCATGAAAAGCTGTGCTGTTCACACCAGATAAAGGGATCAAAACGAACCGAACAATATTGCCTTGTGACCCGCAGGCAGGCCTGTGTAGCTGCGGGTCAGCTCAGTTGCTCGTAGGCACCGTGATTATTCTCACACTCACAGGATAAAGTGAATAAAACCGATTTTGCAGTTTGGCACAATTGATTCTTGGGTTTAAAAACAAAACACACCAATGTTTGTGTGATCTGCATTCCAGTGCATTGTGCCAGTCAACGTGGCCATCAGACTGGAATGCGGTGTGTTAATTAGGCTCATTGAACACTCGTACAGGTTCATAGTAATTCAATGGGTAATGACATTAACACCTTCTATCATTCTTTTTATCAGTCTGCTGTTTAGACGCTGAACAATGAGCCTGAATGTGGGGCATGCTGATGTAATTACTGAATGACAATTACTGAATGTATCATCTTGAGGTCCAAACTTGTTGCTTATTGAATAAATTCACTATAAATAATTAGAAAAATAATATAAATAAGCTTCTTTTAGGCTCAAATGACTGAGAGTACCATAAAAAATTCAGAAGGTAACTTCAAAACAAATATAGGTCTATACCTACAAATCAATATTAATGACCTTATACAGAAAAATCACACACATTTCAATTTTTTTCCATTTTCCATGTATGATTATATGAGTGATATGCGGTCATTTCAGCATGTTATACCCTGAAATTGCACATTTTAGTTCAGCTTAGCATCTGTGATGTCACGTGAACAACAAAAAATAAAACCTACATGCCCTACATTTGAGAATAAATTAATCATGTATAAAAAAAACCCAACTAATTTATCTAATATTTCTTATTATGAGCTTATCATGAACCAAATGTAATATTATTCAGCCTCAGTTCAAGTTTTAAATGTTCTTATTATATTGACAGATTTTTTTTTTCTTTACTGGAAACAAATACTTTGAAAATTTTAGAAATAGATTATTTCAAGCTTAAACTTAATAAACAAAAGTCTAGAAATAGATGTGTACATATATAATATATACTAATCATTTGGTTTTGTTGTAATTTCATAATAGAAAACAGAAGATAAACTTGACCATATTCAAGGTATTTTCACTTGCTATGATGCTGGAAGATAATTCATCTAACAGGTGAAGTGTAAAAAAAAAAAAAAAAAAAGTGAGACTTTTTTGTTAAGGGTGTAAATATTTCTATAAGAAAATATAGCATATTATTTTAATATTTTAGATTAAATGGGACTATAATATTAGGCTGTTTGTGCGATAGTTGATGATTTCATGCCTTCTTCACGTGAATGAAAATGACGGTTTATGTTTTATAAACATGGTTACAATAAAAAAACAAATTTAAAAATGCATTCAAACCATAGACTATACTTATAAATAGGCTTAGAGAAACCAAGGCCCAAATCCAAAGTTGTTTTCATTTATAATTTTATTAATAATTAAAAGGGAAAGTGTTCAAACCACAGACAACACTTAGGAAATCTACAGGATTATAAATAAAATAAATAAAACAGTGTGCTGATTCTTTTCTGTGTGTTTTGGTTCACATGTACAGTGTGCTCTGTAACACTTTTGGGAAACGAAACACAAGCTCTGCACAATTTCCGTTCCGTTTCAGCTGTTCACACCCGGACGGGTTTTAGTGTGACACAGCATCACACACACACACACACACACACACACACCCACAAACACAGAGCGCTCATTCAGACGCCACACAGTCGCAGGAGGTCAGAAGGAGCCAAACTGCTGTAAAAGTCATTACAAATAACAGAGTCGTGTTCAGTGCGGAAAAGCACAGCCTAAACATTCCTGAGATTTCACCCTGGGCCTCGTTGTTACACGAGCTGAAATCTTTATTTTACTATTAGGCTACAGCAAAATCTCAAATGTTGGGTTTAAGGTCACATGACCTTAACTAGTAATATAAAATAAGATGAACTTTTATTAATCTCTCATGGGGGAATTAAAGTGTTACAGCAGCATGATAAAAATGAATATAAGATCAATATAAATCTGATACAGTATGACGAGTATACAGAATAAATCACTGTAAAAATGAATTCAAATGCTAATTTTTAGGCATCATATTTACTTGGAGCCATTAAAGCTTATTATTTCTGAACCTAGAATATTAAACAGCACTTTATATAGTTTTATTACAGTTTATTACAGTGTGGTGAGATTCAAGCTGACAGAAGCTTCAGATTAGAAAACGTTGTTAATTAAATGTTCCTTCATTTCAAGTCACGCTTATAAATGTAAAAATAACCAGAAGCAGTTTGATATTAGCTGATTGTGATCACCATGATCATCACTCACTTAAAATAAATAATAAATGAATAGAATTGTGGATTACCTGGCTATACGTCACAGACTTTAGGAACTATTGATTTGGAAATAATGGAGCAAGCAAGACACGGTAACTTTTTTTTTCTGCAAACACACAGGGAAGGAAAGGGTCCTTCATATCTCTAGGTACCTCGTGAAAAAAAAAACAGCGTCTGGTTCATTGAAAGGTTAGAGAATATTAATAATTTCCTTTATTTATACAGGTGGTGTGACTGAGATCAAAATCTCATTTCCAAGAGAAACCTGTCGCCATAAAACAGATATAAAACTGACAGACAGACAACACAAGCACACGTTACAGCATACACGAAACGTTTAAAATCATCACTGAGAAGTAAAAGGTTTAGGGATTTGGATTTAAAAGTTCAAGTAAAACATGTAGGAACATCATTAAAAAGATAAAAGTTAGAAATGTTGGATTTAAAATCATTAAATGAGATAAAAGTACTGAATTTTTAGGGATTGTTGCATGCTCTTAAAGTTCTGTGTTAACACAGTGAGTATTACAAAGTGTGTAATCCTGAGATCAAGTATCAATGGAACTGTGTTTAAAATTGATTATAGAAGATATATACGAAGGTAAAATACTTATAAATAACTAAAAGAAGCGATGGTGCTTTAAAGACAACACAGAATTTCATCACAACATGGCCCATAAAGGCCCAATAATCTTAAAGAGTTTCTCAGAACCACACATTTAAAGACAACCAGATTTATTAGGTAAAAAAAAATGTTTCCTAAAGTACATGAATTTTAGTGTATAGATCAGTTATTGAAACAATTAGCATTTTTAACAGACCTACATGCTACCAAGTTGAATCACTGTCCAAAAATGTGATTAAAAAAAGTCAGTTAAAAAGTCTCAGGCCTGGTGCATGAAGAAAAAAAAAACAAAACAAACAAAAACCTATTTGTCGAAGTTCAACCTGGTTTTACAGCAATTCATTCCACATCACGTCATTCCACACTCGGCATGAGGCTGGCTCTCCGCCGCCGGCCGTTTCTGTCTTCCAGCAGGGGGACACGCCCACACGCTGACAGCTTCCCACACGGCTCTTCCTGTGAGGACCGACAGAAAGCAGAGCTACAGAGTGCACAGAGGCGATGCCTTCCATCCACTGAGGAGAAACAGAATAACTCAATAAACAAGTCACATGTAAATAACATAAATAATGTCAATTTGGACCTAATGCTTTCTGCTGTTGGAAGTTTCAGGAATAAAAGCTCTAAGGGGAGCTCTATTTCATAGCCAGAATATTACTGTACATTGAATAGTTGGATTATGTTCATAAAATAACAGGTAAATTTACAAGTAAAAGGGTCTCTGGCTCCAAAAATATTGAGACCCCCTGACTTAAAGTATTAATCTGGAGTATGTAGACTTGCCCTAAAACCTACACGCCCTAAATGTGAAAATAAATGAATCATCTGAAAGAAATCTAATCTAATATTTCTAAGTATGAGATTATAATAATCCAAATCTAATATTATTCAGCCTGTTTTTAAGCATTTCATTTTCTTACTCTTTTGACAGATTTTTTTTTGTTCTTACTGGAAATAAATGCTTAAAATTAGAATAACTTGCTGTCAATAGAACAAGATTATTTCAAGCTTGAAATGAATAAAAATGTCTAGAAATAGGTTTAATAATCGTATAATTGGGTCGTTGTTATCTTATAATAGGAAATATTAGCTATTGAAATTTATGATTTACGGTTTATAGTCGTGGTTACAGTGAAAAATAACATTTAAAAAAGCATTCAAACCATAGACTAAACTTATAAACCGGCTTGTAGTAACTATGAGTTTACATTTCTGTTTTACATGCTTTGTCATAAATATGTGTATGTCCTATTTTGCTGATTGTGGCTCAGATTTAATGCAATTTGGCAACAAGACATCGCACCGAAAAATTACAAAATGGTTACAAGATCAGTCTGCACTGCAATATGAACAACAGAAAAAAGTAAAGATGCAATTTCATGTGTGAAATTTTGAGGTAGCTACGAACGACAGTTTTGCTTTGCTAGCTTTGCTAATTTTCCTCACTACCTCAATCCCTCTGGTTTATATGCACCGTTATTTATTTACTTATTATTGCATTCAATTTTATTATAATTCACTCAGATCTATTCAGGAGTCATTTACTGTCTGGACGCTTAGCTGCTCAGATTGTATCCTTTCTCAAGGATACGTTAAATAAAAACGTCTTCTAGGTGACTGGATGTAAAAGTTGTCTATTTGAGAATAAATTCAAGTCTTGTTATGTTGTTATACACTGACAATAATTTTATTTTGTCATATTTCATACAGACATGTTTCTAATATCAGGTAGCTTGTACCTATAGATAGCCCTACTGTAAAGCTCATCTCACTGACAATGCTGAATCTGTCCCCTATGTAAATGTGACTGGGTGCTACGCCCGTCGCTCTGCGTTAGAAAACAGCCACAGGTCGTGTTTTCTGTCCGGGCCGGGTGTGACCTCCTGACCCTGACACCAAGACGACTGAGAAGCGTAAAAATGTTCTGCGTTAAGAACAGATGTTGTCTTGTGTTGCTCAAAGAGGAGACGAGCCGCTCATCCACGACCGCCGGCCTGCCATGTTCCCTCACTCGCTTTCTTACAGCATGTTAATGAAGACTTTATGAATGAAGGTGTGTGTGTGAGTGTGTGTGTGTGTGTGTGTGTGCGTTCATGTAAATGTGTGTCACCTTGGTTATTCATGTATACTGTATATAATAACAGATATATGTATTATCTAATGGAAACCTTCCATCTTTCCTTTATCCTGCGCTACTGTCTCTATTTAAAAATCAGATAAGAATTATTTTTCCACATCAGCCAACGTTTGATGCTTTATTTGAAAAGTACTCTATTACCTAACATTATTTTCTTAAATGACCTTTTCTTTTCAGCAGTCTTTTTTTTTTACTCTTTTCTAAATAACCACCAATGCAGAAGACATACAATAAACGAAAGACAATATCTATGTAATAAGCGTAGGGCGCTAAAACTTTTGCACAGTACTCTGTACTATGAAGTGAGCGATCTCATCATAAATATGGCTTTATGTAGGCATATGTAATTCATTTATTTAGCAATATTTAATATTTGGTCTAAAACAGTGTTGTTAAATGATAATTATTTACAGAAATAATAATTGTAACACCGAGTTACACTCCATCCATGAAACAAGTTCCTGTTCTCACTTATGTTACAGCAGCTATAATCAGTCATTCCATCACCAGCCTCTCTTTTTTCTCTCTCTTGAAGTTAATAAGACAAAAACACGTTAAAATTTCGTTAAAATGCGACGCGTAAACTCTTCTGTCCTGAAGATGTCGGAAAAGTTACACCTTTACCTCTGACACTGGAGACTCCTTCCATAAATGTTAAATAAACACATTCCTTCTTACAGAAAACTTCACCGTATCGCTGTATTTTAAATCTGTTTATGTGGAGCGTCCACCGTACACGTCCCTGTGAATGAGCTGTTACTATAGAAATCATAACGTATCAGAGCGAGCTATATAAATATAAACCTGCGCTACGGTCAGATCTGCTGTTATAGAAAATTAATCAACACCTTCTGACCAATCAGAATCCAGAATTCAGCAGCTCTGATAGTAGAATAGTAGTATAGCGCTTTTCTATTTTGGTTCTCCAAATTTATAAAAATGACAAATGTATACATGTAAAATCTTTTTGTCATTTTTTTTAAATCGTTTCGTTTGTATCCACGATAAACAAGTTCAAACTAGACTTTAAATATTTGCATTCAGTGTGTGTGTGTGTGTGTGTGTGTGTGTCTTTTATAAACCACATTCCTGCATATCGTGCCAGTCAATGTGCCATCAGTGCTGGAGTGCTGGTGTGTTAATTGGTGTGAATGAGTGCTGATGGTGGATTAAACGCAGTCAGTCATTAACGCTGTGAATGATCCAGTCGAGGCAAACAGGACAAACTTGTTCTGAGAATAGAAATACACAAAAATTGCATTTGTATTATTCATGTTGTACATCCTGACTCGTTAAGAACAGGCATGCTGATGTAGTCTGTGATGTCTCTGTGATAAACGCCAGTGCTCTGTAGACGGTACGCTGTCTCTCATCAGGGTAAATTATGGGCCCGTAAACACCTCGGCTCGAGTCTGTTCTGAGTCTCATCTGCGAGATCTAACAGTGTGTGTGTGTGTGTGTGTGTGTGAGGTCCAAGCAGTAGTAACTCAGGAACCAAAATAAAACCTTTTGGATTTTTAATTTTTTTTAATTAAAATCTACAGCTTTTGTATTTAAAAAGAAAATTGATATAAAGGATATAAAAATATCTGATCATTTTGACCTTGTGGGGACATGTGACTGGTCCCCATAAGGAAAACTTTTTTTTTTTTTTTTTTAAACAAAAACTGATATTTGAGCCAAAGTTTTTTCTACTGGTTACTGAGGTTAAGGTTGAGGGTTAGATCTAGGTGTTCAGGATGATAGCTAAGTAAGTTTGTTTAATCTAAGCACTGAGTAAGTGTAGTCATGAGTACATTTCATCCAAATATGTTTTAGCCAAGTATTTTTAATCAAGCTCTTTCTAATAAAATATTAATAAAATTACTGAAATATATTTTACAAAGTATATTTAGTTGTGTAGTTTAGTGACTTTAGCATGCAATTTAATAGGTTTATTGTTTAAGCTTATTGTGTTTTCATCTAAATATATTTAACTTACATTTTATCTCAGTGTGTTTGAACTATAAGGTTCAAGGATTCGAGGTTCTTTATTTGTCACGTACATATTACATACATGTGATGTAATGTAGTGAAATGTTTTTCCTTAGTTCCACGTCCCACAGTGCAACAATGAACAGAACAACAACAAACTAGATATACACATACATAATAAAAACAGAATATAATAAAAATCTAGTGGACTATATGAAAATTAGCAGCATATAGAGGAATGTAACGTATAGTATATGAATATATATAAATAGCATATGTAAAAAAAAAAAGGTAATACACAGCACTGTACAGTGTTATAAGTTACTATATAGTGTGCAAAAAAAATGTTTTTCATAGTACAAACTGTTTGTGTATGTGTGTCTGTGTGTGAGGGATAAATATGCAGACTTCTCAAGTGTCCTTAAGTATTTCAATTCAATTCAGTTTTATTTGTGTAGCGCTTTTAACGATGGACATTGTCACAAAGCAGCTTTACAGAAATAAATAGATTCAAATTAAATTAAACTAAAATAAATTGTAAATAAATTGTACATTTGTGAATTTATCCCTAATGAGCAAGCCAGAGGCGACGGTGGTGAGGAAACACTCCCTCCCACAGCAACCGCAGCCCCAAAGTAAAAGTAAACAAGTAAATGTTTAATGTAGTTTTTAAAAGTATATATAAATTGACGAAGTTATTCACAACTGATGGAATAAACACAATTCTTGGCAGTGCACCTCGACCTTCGGACCCCTGGCTAGAGTGCTTCTTTAAGCACTGTATGTAGTGTGTGTGTGTGTGTGTGTGCACGCATGTATGGGGGGAGGTGTTTGGCTCTCCTGGCCTCCTCAGCAGGTGGAGATAAGATACTGTAGACGTGCCGCTTGCATGCTGACCCCCTCTGGAATTTAAGCTCTACCATATGGCCAAACACTCCCACTTTTCTCTGAGGGAGCCCAGGAATTTTCCTTTAATGACCTCTGGGACCTTAAAGACCCTTAAAGACCCCCCTCAACCTGCATCAAAACATTACAGCTCAAACACAAATACACAAATGGAGTCAGGTCCTCAGGTGCCCTACGGTGATAAGAGGTTTTAATGATTCCATGTGTGGCTAAGCACTCGGGGAAATGTTTATAAGATGCGTTGATGAATGAAGTCTGTGTAAGGCAGGTGGACTTACAGTTTGGCTAAAGAGTACAGTGAACTACAGCAAATACATGTGGTTCCTATGAAGCTTAGGAAATAGTCTGAGCCCATTATGTGTAATGCACTTAAGACTGAAAAGTGTTTTTTTTTTTTTTTATCAACCACCAGCCCACGTTGTACATACAGCAGTGCGCATCCAAGTTAAAAAAAAAAAAAAAAAAGAAAAAACATTTCAGAAAAACTCTGAGTGACATCAAGTGTTTTTTTTTTTTTTAAACCTCCTGACCAATCAAGTCACAAGTGAGAAAACAAAACACAGAGGACAAAGGTGCGGTGGAAAAAGTCTTGCGAGCAAATATGAGGAGATTTACGACATGTTGAACGGAAAATATTTCACTGCTGCTATTCCAACATTGCAACGTAAATAAAAATAATAGCGTGTCTTTTCTTGGTGATATTTAAAGTAATAAAAGTGAGTTATTCCATCGGGTTCTATTTCTTGATTCCTCACATATCTGCGGCTTCATTTGTCTGCATTCTTGTTATAATTTTGTAAATATGTAAATAGTCTGTTTGTGGTGTTGTGACCAAAGACGACTTCTTTCTATAAAAATAAGTTAAGAAGTTTTATAACTTTTATTTTCCATCCTGATAAAACTGTTCTATTCTAGAAAATCTTCCTCCTACGTGTATCAGGTTTTGATATGCAAGAATCAGTAAATCAATGAATTATTTTATGACACCATCTGTTGACTTCTAGTGACTTTTTGTGCACTGAGAATAATAAATCTAATCTAGAAAGCAAGCTAGGCTAGTTAGCCTATAGTAGCTAGGGCTGTTAAGAGCGTTGTTATGGTTAGAGGGTGCACATCATGTGAGCTGCGTTTTCATATCAGCACAAAAACACACACACACACACACACACACACACTGAGGAACATTTATGCACACAACCACATGCAGCCCTGTGCAGTGAATAAATAAACATTGGGTTTCAAATGAAAAAAAAGAAAATTTGATCAATGGTTTAACTTTACTCAGGTGCCAGGGACGAAGAAAAAGTAATTGCCGGTCCATAATTAAGTGTGTGTGTGTGTGTGTTTGCATCTACAAGTGCACTGTGGTGTCGTTTGCATCTCGTGGGTGTTTCAAAAGGCCACGTGTTTGAGGTGCAGCCGCTTTGAACCTCACAGGTGCACCGACGGATTTGAGAGAAAATTGTAGATCGTGTCCGAGAGAAAAAGAGACGAGATCCACTTTACATGCGGCACATTGAGCTTCGGGTTCTAACATTACAATGACCGGAGAAGATCAAATAAGATTAAGCTCTTCATAATTGTAATTAGTGAACGACTCAAAAAAAGGCAGATAAACTCACATGGACGTGTGCGTGATGATGAAACATGAGCTGATTCGTGATTCCAGCATTTTATAAGTCTTTTTTTTTTTTCATAATTTTTGTCCTAGATGGTTAGTTTGTGTATTTTTGCCTTAGTGAGTCAGTAGAAAAGAGCTCATTTTAATTTTCCAATGTTACAGAAACTTTTTGTAAGTTTTTAAAGATAAAAACATTGTTGAGACAGTAAGCCAGTAAGACTGTAAGCTAGTAAGAACTCAAGAAAGGCTCTGTAGAAGAACTGCAGAAGATCTCCAAGATGCTTAAAACAAACTACCAGCCAATTTCCTTATACTCTTAGTTAAAAATAAAAGGTACTGAACTGTACCATGTCTTGTCGCTGAAGTGGTACACTTATCTGTTGTACCTTTAATATTTATATTTCACCTGGAAAAGTGAATATAGTGTAACTTTAAAAAAATGACTTAAGGTCCATAAATGGAGTGCGTTTAGAGCAAAGCTTTAAAGGTAGCTTGTTCCAGCTAAAAGATACATACTAAACTAATGTACAGAACATGCACAGTTTATTACTCTTTTCTTTTCTGAAACTGCACGAGTGAACCTGAGAGGCAAAGCCTCACAGCAAATATTGCTTTTGATTTATTTTATTTTTACTGCTTTTCATTTTACATCACAATAATGTATGCACTACTGTATTATCTGTAATTTTCTTTTTTCTATTGTAGGGTTTTACTCATCACTGATGCACGTGCGCAACACTTCATTATGTCATTACGACATTTAAAATGTATTTGGTATTTCTGTAATCTTTCTGCACTTTACTGTTCATTATTAACACACACTGCATCACTGCATCAAGCCAAACACTAACAATGTTGTTGCGTAGAAATGAAGAAGCTTCTATGTTGGTGGCTTTAAAACGGTCATCTGTCGCCCCCCAGTGGGTGATGGTGGTACTGCAGGCTGCAAGCTGTCGACACTGTTCTTGAAACTACTGTAAAAAGTCTTTAAAAATGCTCATTTCAAGCTGGAAAACAGTTTGGATAAGTATAAAATTAGCAAGACACTGCTTATGCTTATCTTATGCTGATACAGGTTGTGTGTTAGTGTTTGTTTGGGCGCTTATTAAAGAGAAATGAGTCTATACTCCAAATATTTCTCATAATTGCTATTAAACAATTGATAATAGAGATTTTATAATTAATATTCATGTAATTTCAGTTTATTTTTTTTAAATGCTGAGTTGCCTCCCAAATTCATGCACAATACCGCAGTAGTTGTATAATATCGTGTGAAAAGGGCCTGCGTGTGTTATTTGCAGTGCTGTAGCGCCATCTGCTGGTGAGGAATAATAACGTTCACATTTGGGACACCAGGAGGCGCCAGAGCGCTGAATGTGTTCGTGAGCAGCCATTTAATTTACAGAGAGAGAGAGAGAGAGAGAGAGAATATGGCGACCAAGTGCCCAAGTACTGTATAGTATGACATCAGCAGCAGTGTGTGTAAATATCTGGGGCCAAAAAAGTGTTTTTCGACTTTACATCTTTACATTCATACATACTTGATTTAATTCTGGATTCTGATTGGCCAGATGGTGTTGATTCATTTTCTAGAACAGCAGCTCTGACAGGAGTGCAGCTGTTAACCACAGGTTTATATCAGTGGGCTTGTTTCTGTAGAAACAGCTCACTCACAGGGACTTGTACAGCGGACCCTCCACGTAAATGTTTAAAAAAAAAAAAAACGTGTCTAATGTTTGATTTGGTGTTTTACAGTTTTCTGTTATTTATTTAACGTTTATGGAAGGAGTCTCCAGTGTCAGCTCTTTGTAAAACTCAGAGGTAAAGCTGTAACTTTAAGTTTAGTTGTTTTTTTTTTTCAGGGCAGTGGAATTTAAGCTTCTTCGCGGTTTTTCGGAAACCTGACAAGCTGCGTTTTTTTTTGTGTATTAACTTCCAGAGAGAAAAGAGAGAGGATGAGGGAACAGACATTTATAGCTGCTATATCAAAAGTGAGTAATGTAACTATAAATATGTTTTTAAAAATGACGTGTCCTCATACCTCATACACACACCTCACACACTCCATACACACTTCACACACACCTCACATACTCCATACACACACCTCACACACACTTAATTACAGTTTTAGGAAGTATGCAGGGACAGTATGAGGGTGGAGCTTGACCCCTGAGCTGGTCCAGACATGGAGTGAAGCGTGTAAATGCCAGCGATGGTGATCAGGTTGCAGGCTTTGGCTGTGTGTGCATGAAGGTCAGCAAGAGGGGTGTGTGTGTGTGTGTGTGTTGCTCTTTATTCAATTTAGCACAGTGCTGAGTGGATCGCTCTCTTCTTTCAGCAGCTCCTCTGTCATGCCTCATGCTTTTCTCGTCCTCATGGATGTAGATACGGTTCATTTCATGACATTTATTTAGCAGGCGAAGAACATGTTGCTAAAAATACACATCGGATATTTATGTGAACCGTTTTTTTTCTGTCTGTCATTAGAGTAGTGTGGTGCGTGTAGTGTAACAATAGTTAGGTGTAATTATTTTATCTTAGCTATGTGAACACACTTATACTAACTGAGGAAATTCTGAGGAAACTGTGCGCTAGTGACGAGTCGTTTGCGAACGAGTCGACTCTTTGAGTCAGTTCTTTTGAGTGAACATCCTGAGCCTTTAGAGTCTCACATTTATTCTTTTTATTTTTCCTCGAAAGAGTGTATGTAGGAGCAAAAACAGTATAATGTTGGTGGGAAAAGGGGAAAGGTGTTGTTTCCAAACATTACTTCACATTTTAAAGTTGCACCACTGATAGACACACTACAAGTTAAACGTTTGTACACCCCTGCTCATCGAGTCTTCCTTTTTACTCATTTCTACTATTTTAGAATAATAATGATGACATTTACAGTGTGAAATATCACATAAGAAAGGTTAACAGTTAAACAAATCAAAATATTTTACGTTTTAAATTATTAACAGCATTCCTCATGAGGAGTTTCACCCAGGAACCTTTTCTTAAACTTCTCAAATAAACCAAACTCCTCACTGCTTCTCCTAAAGTTCTACTTGTTTGGGGAAACTATTTAATTTAAAGTGTTTAAAAAAAAAACACACATTAAAAAGACACTTTGATTCAGAAATAATATGTATACCTCAGCATTAACGTTACTATTTACATTTGTCTTAGAAGCAAATTTCTGCCTAAGGCTTTAGGAAAATGTTTCCAATCCAGTGTGTCCAAACAAATATGCATAAATTATCTATGATTGACATTCAGATCTTTATTTTATATAGTTTACCTACCTGTGGGGACCTATACCTATAGGTGTGTGTGCGTGTGTGGGTGTGTGACTGTGTGTATACAGTATATTACACCTTTGTATAGCTGCTATCTGTTTTCCTCATGCCAAAGATTAATGACACGGATTCAGGATCAGATCTATGTTTATATTATATATTATTCAATAACAAAAAGAAAATCATCACACTGACTCCAGATCAGCAGATCAGTGTGTTAATTCCCAACCCAGTAGTAACTACTAAAAATATTTTATTTTTTCAGTCACGTACTATATTATATCTATATCCTATACTATATATAGTATATGTATAGATATATACACTATATGGCCAAAAGTTTGTGGACACCTGACCATCACACCCCATATGTGCTTGTTGAACATCTCATTCCAGATTTATTCCCCTTTGCTGTTATAATAAGCTCCACTCCTCTGGGAAGGCTTTCCACTAGATGTTGGAGCGTGGCTGTGGGGATTTGTGTTCATTCAGCTACAAGAGCATTAGTGAGATCAGGCACTGATGCTGGATGAGTAGGTCTGGGGTGCAGTCGGCGTTCCAGTTCATCCCAAACGTGATCAGCTGGCTTGAGGTCAGGGTTTTGTTCACGCCACTCAAGTTCTTCCAGACCAACCTTGGCAAACCATGTCTTCATGGAGCTCACTTTGTGCACGGGGACATTGTCATGCTGGAACAGGTTTGGGCCTCTTAGCTCCAGGGAATGGAAATCTTAATGCTACAGCACACAAAGACACTCTAGACAATAATGTGCCTCTAACTTTGTGGCAAAAGTTTAGAAAAAGCTTACATATGGATGTGATAGTCAAGTGTCCATAAACTTGTATAGATATATACAAGATATAGTGTCCATATAGTGTAGATATAGATATATACTATATCCCGGAAGACCGGGGTTCGATTCCCTGACAGGGAGACTCACTACTTGGGGGCAGTTGTGGCCTAATGGTTAGAGTCTCGGCCTTGTAACCCGAAGGTGAACCTGAAGGTCGTGGGTTCGAGTCTCAGGTCCGGCAGGGATTGTAGGTGGGGGG
>CM075018.1:1896538-1911713 GCA_037576675.1 Pangasius sanitwongsei | reverse complement strand
TGCGGCGCCCGGGGAGCAGTTGGGGGATCGGTGCCTTGCTCAAGGGTCTCACCTCAGTCGTGGTATTGAGGGTGGCAAAGAGCGCTGGTCATTCACTCCCCCCACCTACAATCCCTGCCGGACCCGAGACTCGAACCCACTACCTTCGGGTTACAAGTCTGATTCTCGGACCATTAGGCCACGACTGTTTTCAGTAAGAAGGAGTCTCCAGTGTCAGCGCTTTGTAACAGAGGTAAAGCTGTAACTTTAAGTCTTCTGACATCTTCGGAACAGAGGATGTTACAGTGACATTGTGGGCAGGAACTTGATTTCTGATTGATAACAGTGACATTGTGGGAGGAGACTGTTGGGGGGTTAAAATCCCGCCTCCACCCTGCGTGCACGGAGTTTGCATGTTCTCTCCATGCTTTGGGGAGTGTGTCCTCACTGCAGCCTGTAGCTCGATGACATATTGGATTAGATACACTACGTACTGGACGTTGTAAGCCTAACCATAGGTGAATTACTTACCGACTTACTGTCTCTGCCGTCGGCGCATGCGTTACAACATCCAGAACATGGTGGATCTAATCCAATATGTCATTACGCTACAGGCTGCAGTGAAGACTCTTGGCTTCACGGGCTTCCTCCAGGTACTCCGGTTTCCTCCCCTAGTCCAAAGACACTCATTGTAGGCTGATTGGCCTACAATGTAGTGTGTGAATGGGTGTGCGATTGTGCCCTGCGATGGGTTGGCACCCTGTCCAGGGTGTCCCCTGCCTTGTGTCCTAAGTTCCCTGAAAGGCTCCAGGCTCCCCACGACCCTGTGTAGGATAAGCAGTACGGAAATTGGATGGATGGATGGATAGTACGGCAGACACTCCACCTTAACAGATTTTAAAAATGTGTGTAAATTGTTTATATGGTGAAGTTTTCTATAAGGAGAAATGTGTTTATTTAACATTTATGGAAGGAGTCTCCAGTCTCAGCAGTAAAGCTGTAACAAGTTTTCTGACATCTTCAGGACAAAGGAGTTTACGCTTTGCGATTTTTTTTTTTTTTTTGTCTTATTAACTTAAAAAGAGAGGTTGGCAAGGGAATGGCTGTTTATAGCTGCTATAACGTAAGTGAGAACAGGAACAAACTTGTTTCAGAGAGATAAGTGGATCAAAAGTATGATCGTTCCTTAATAAATAAAATATTTTAATTGTTGGCAAATTGCTGTGGTATAAGAGGAATAAAACACTTCAGTACAGTGCTGCTGTAGGAAAATGATCAACTTCAGGGTGTCAACAGTAACTCCACGTTTCGCATCAGACCACTCCGTAAATGAAATTGTTAGCTAGCTTCATAATTTACTGTTAGCAACATACTAACATATTGTTTTTAAAATGGTTAGCTAGCTTCATAACTTGCTGATAGCCAATTACTCACTAATATAAATTTAGGAATGATTAGCTAGCTTCATAATTTAATATTAGCATCGGTTAGTATAGTATGTTATAAAAGAATATTAACTGTATTAAATTTAACCTAATTTTTGCACAGGGTTTTTAGTTTCATTGTTAGTTTTCTAGGTTTTTCTTTTACACTCCTTATTAAAAGTCGGGGGGGGGGGGGGCCTTAGATATATAAATTTATTTGCATCAATATAAAGACTGAATCTTTATGATGTAATTTTGATCCACACAGAAACCCGGCTCTTACTCCTGAGTCAACTGCAGTTTTCTCCAATAAAGTGACACTGAAGGAATGTGTAATGTGGCCACTTCATTGCCAGCAGAGACACGCGGCGCATGTGGCAGGGCATCCAGGCCATCACCAACTACAGGACATCACCTGCCTGTGACAGTGATGCCTCCCTCCCAGATGCGCTGTACAGCTTCTACGCTCGGTTTGAGGCGCAGAATGATGTGACGGCGAGGAAGACCAACCCTCCTCCCAATGACCAGGTGCTGTGCCTAACCACGGCCGATGTGAGGAAGACTCTACACAGAGTCAACCCACGGAAGGCTGCTGGACCAGACAACATTCCTGGCAGAGTGCTCAGAGGATGTGCAGACCAGCTGGCAGATGTTTTCACGGACATCTTCAACACCTCCCTGAGCAGCGCCGTTGTTCCGACGTGCTTCAAGGCCACCGCCATCACCCCTGTGCCAAAGAAGTCTTCAGTGTCCTGCCTCAACGAATGCTTCGAATATTCGAATGCTGTTCATAGACTTCAGTTCAGCATTCAACACAATCACTCCTCAGCACCTGACTGGAAAGCTGAACCTGCTGGGCCTGAACACCTCCCTCTGCAACTGGATCTTGGACTTCCTGACTGGGAGACCTCAGTCAGTCCGGATCAGGAACAGCAGCTCCAACACCACCACACTGAGCACTGGGGCCCCACAGGGCTGTGTGCTCAGTCCACTGCTGTTCACTCTGCTGACTCACGACTGTGTAGCAATGCAAAGCTCGAATCACAAAATCAAGTTCGCCGATGACACGACCGTGGTGGGTCTCATCAGCAAGAACGAGGAGTCAGCATACAGAGAGGAGGAGATGGTTGTTGACTTCAGAAGAGCACAGAATGACCACTGTCCACTGAACATCGGCGGCTCCTCTGTGGAGATCGTCAAGATCACCAAATTTCTTGGTGTTCACCTGGCGGAGAACCTCACCTGGTCCCTCAACACCAGTTCCATAACTAAGAAAGCCCAGCAGCATCTCTACTTTCTGCGAAGGCTGAGGAAAGCACATCTCCCACCCCCCATCCTCACCCTGTTCTACAGAGGGACTATCGAGAGCATCCTGTGCAGCTGCATCACTGCCTGGATTGGGAATTGCACCGTCTCGGATCGCAAGACCCTGCAGCGGATAGTGAGGAGAGCTGAGAAGATCATCGGGGTCTCTCTTCCCCCCATCGCAGACATTTACACCTCACGCTGCATCCACAAAGCCACCAGCATTGTGGACAACCCCACACACCCCTCTCACACTCTTCACCCTCCTGCTGTCTAGCAAACAGTAACGAAGCATTCAGGCCTCACGACCAGACTGTGCAACAGTTTCTTCCCCCAAGTCATCAGACTCCTCAACACTCAGAAACTGGACTGAAAGAACACACACACACACAAGTGTGCATCCTCCATCCTCTTTGCAATTTTTTGCACATTACATTATGCTGGTACAATATTTATTATTATACTGTACATAGGCTGCTACTTCTTATGTTTACACTATTTCAGCAACTTATATTGTACTCTTTGCACTATTGTCACTGGATTCACTTTCTAACAGAACTGTGTACTGGTCGGCGCTGCACTGGGACTTACTGTGCCCACTGTCTATCCCAGTAGTCATTGTACTGTCTTGTGCTGTCTGCACGTTTGCACTTGTGCACTTATGTAAATTTACGTAGTTCTGTGTTGTTCTGTGTTTGTCTTATGTAGCACCTTGGTCCTGGAGAAACATTGTTTCGTTTCACTCTGTACTAACTGGCTGTATATGGTTGAAATGACAATGAACTCCACTTGACTTGACTTGAAATAAGACGTGTTTAAATTCCACACTCCCATTCCTCTGCCATTTTTTCAGCTCGGCTTGTGCTCGGCAGGTATGAGACTCAGGTTTCCTGTTCTGCTGTTCATTTTTCCTCAGTGAGCTCAGGTGTGGTGAGACGGGGTCACACCGAGGTGCAGCATGTCTCATTACCTGCTCAGGCACGAACTCTGTATGTCAGGGATGTGGTGTATTCATTATTCACACACTCTGATCCACCCGAGGAGTATTCCTGACATATTTGTCATTAGGAGTGTCCCGCTAATTTAGTGTTGTACTTGACCTTTAAGGTGACTCTGCCTTACAAGTAAGAGAAACTTAAAAACAGATTAAAAAAAAAAAAGATATTAGAGTATTACAAACTGTCTTAGTTCCACCTTGAAGCTGAATCATTTTCTTCCTCAGCATCAGACTCATAAGGCATGACCTAAATCTTTCCAAAGTTTGAAGGAATTATATAATTATATTATAATTATTATATAATAACACATGTTGGAGCACTTTTCTTACTTGTGGTAGCTCAAAGTGCTGCACAATCAAGTAGTAAAAATTAAATGATTAAATAGTAATATAGTAGAATGCGCATGGATACAAGGAGATATAAAAATGCAGAAATATACAATATGAAATGAAATATAAATATTTTAAAAAAGTAATAAAAAACTTAATACAAATCAAAAAAGCAAAGTGTTTTATTGCTCGTATACGACAGCAACTTGCTAACAGCTGATAATAATTTTTTATTTTTGAAAGAATTATACGTCATACTTTTTTTTTTATCTGTTTATAGTTACATTTAGTGTTGTGGAACATATGTGAGACAAGTTAGTTCCTGTTCTTACTGACGTACTAGCGGCTATAAACAGTCATCCCTTCATCTGCCTCTCTTTTTTCTCTCTCATGAAGTTAATAAGACACAAATCACAGTTTGTCATGTTACCAAGAATCTGCTAAGTGTAAACTCCGTAAAGTTAAAGTTACAGCTTTATCTCTGATTGTTATAAAGTGCTGACACTGGAGACTCCTTCCATAAATGTTAAATAAACACATTTCTCCTTAAAGAAAATGTCACCATATCAATAATTACACACGTTTTTAATCCGTTTATGTGGAGCGTCCGCCATAGCAGTCCCTGTGAACGAGCTGTTGCTATAGAAACAATAATGTATTAGAACGAACGCAGGAATATAAACCTGTAATTTGCCGCTGCACTACTGTCAGAGCTGCTGTTATAGAAAGCTAATCAACAGCTTCTGACCAATCACAATGCAGAATTCAACAGCACTGTGGAATAACGTAATGCAAATCATGTAGATATAATAAACTTATCTCTGTTATTTCAGGACATAAAGTATAAGCCACTAACCATCCCTTTTTCTCTGTTTTGCCCTTGCTTCTGTACACGCGTCACACATTAAGCCCCGCCTCCACACACACACACACACACACACACACACTTTCGACCAACCCCTAAATGTGCATTTTTCAAATCTGCAGATAGGGAAGGAACGAGAGAGCAGGAACTAAGGATGGACAATCTCGCTTTTAAACATGATCGTGCTGCAGTCTGATGAAACAGAGGCACCGTTTTGAGTCATAAGGAAGTGTTTTCTTTCAGCATGTGGATGAGGCCTGACTAGAAGCCTTGTTCAGTGTTTTAATGTGGGGTTAATAGTCAACAGAAAGTAAAACAGTGACTACAATAGAACAGTGTTTAAAAAAAAAAAAAAAAAACCTGAAAATACTTTGCACTGGTTCAGCTCAACTGTAAAATTATTTGCACCCTTATTAAAAAAAAAAAAAAAAAAACTGGGTGAAAAAAATATTGTATAAAATAAACATACATCATCTGGCACACAGTCACTCAAACTTTCCACTCAGACAATTGAAAGAAAATACTTTTTTTTAAATATTCTGTTTTTTTATATACTGAAATAAATCATTATTGAGAAGGCTATGTGGGTTACCATTAAAAACCTGTTTTTAATAAACAAGTGTAATTAAAAAAAAAAAAAAAAAAAGTATTATGAAAAAGTGGAGCAAAGGAGCACCATCTTTAATAATTAAACTTTCAGGTCACGCACACACACACACACACACACCCATGTATGCTCCAGTGGTAAAGATGTGTGTTAAAGGCGAGTATAGATCAGGTTGTGTGTTCAGACACATATGTATGTCAGACGTATCGTAAACATATCCAGCTGACTGAAATCAGCACAGTCAGTGTCTCAGTCACTGTCATGTGGCTTCGCTTAATGTTCTGAGTCTAAAAACTGATGAAATCAGGAGAAGAAATTAATAACAGGGTTTAGCTAAATCATTATTCACTGATAGAAGTGTGTATTTATTGACTAAAAGCGGTAAGGATGATAACATATAACAGAGAGGAGTGTATTAACCCAGTGGATATTAATGAATAAAGTGTTTGTCGTGCTGGACAACAATTTATCCGTGTCCAAAACGACTTGTTAAAAATATGTATGAAAAGATATTTAGATAGATTTCGTCTTTCTACATACAATATTTGACTCTTGTGGGTAAAATGAGGAATGTTGATTACATAAATATATGTAAATTAGTATTATAATATATACTAATATTATATTTATGATGTAATGCTAAAATTCACTGGATTAACTAGCTACAAAAATATATTGTTATAGTAGTATAATAAATATAGTATATTATATATATATATATATATCTTTGTGTGAAATTAAGTTAATCTTCTTTTTAGCATCATTTTAATTAACGTTTATATTTAAAATTCCATTTTTATATGTATTTATGTGTGTATTTAGGTGTATATTAGTTAAGAGATGACAAAAAAGCATATTTTTTGTAGTAGTATAATAAATATAGTATGTTTTATATGACCTTGTGTTAAATTAAGTGCTATTGCTGAATTGTCTGTAATCTAATTTTTTACTTTTTATTTTAATTAATCTATGTAATATTGTATTTAATATTCTATTTTTATATTTATTTATGTGTACTTATTTATTATCTCTTAGAAAAAATTTTTTATAGTAGTATAATAAATATAGTAATTTTATATATGTTATTTTGTGAAATTAATTTATAATATTATATTTAAAATTCTATTTTTATTTACCTTTTTGATTATTTAATGCTAGTCCATTTATATTAGGATTTCTTATGAACTTATGATATTATGCTCTTGCATAATAAATATTACTTCAGTAAAATGTTATTAGTCTTTCCTAACAAAAAATAAATAAATAAATAAATAATTTCTCTATGAGTGTCAGAGTATCAGGATAATATTAACACACTAAACACTCTAGTTCTCAGGATACAGAGAGCTGTTTTTAAAGAAGAAGAAAAAAAAAAAAGCCTAAGAAACAAAGTCAGCAGTCAAGGGCTTTCAAATGTCTGTAATCCTATTGGCTGGTGAAGTGCTGCATTCATACCAGGGTCTGTGATTGGCTGAAACTCTGCTGTGGAACTTGAAGCCCCTCCTACAGTAAGGGAAAAGGGGGCGGGAACAAGCAATATTTACAAACACTGTTTAAAGAGACAGGACTCAGACAGAGCTGCTGCAATAGACCAGGATCAGGAAAGCTGAAAAGGAAACACATGGTCATTTGTTTTGTTGGAAATTTTTCTTTTCTCATTATTATCATATAATTGCATCCCCCTTCCGTGCTGTTTTGTGACAGTGTCTATTGTTAAAAAAAACACTATACGAACAAAATTGGATTGAATTATTTGTAGCAACACTGTAGAAACAGTATCTTAGTGCTAATAACTAAACAATAATGTATAAAAATACCTTACACTGCCTTACGTATGATGTTAATAAGGAAGAATATGACCTTGGAGTTTTGGTGCCATGATTTTTTTTTTTTTAAATATCCTGCCATCCCAAGTGTATCATATTTCATTTCTTTAATTCAGTTCGGTGCAGATCAATATACGATGCAAAATGATGTTATATACTGTATATACTGACTACCATTAAATACAGAAACTATGATAATGACATGCTGATAAATAACAAGCTTATAAAGCGTTAGGAAGAAACACGTGTAGTGTAGTGCTGTGCAAAGTATTCAAAGTTCAATACTCAGTCAATAATACAATGTGACAAACAATTCAATATGCTAACTTTTTTGGGGGAAAAAATATCTTTAGTGAAATGGGCTAAAACTGTGCTGACACTGGATTATAACAGTGAAGAGTCATTTTTATGCCAAATGAACTTACAGTGTAAAATAAAAGAGTGAACTGATGAATGAATTCATGCTGTTTAAGGAAAACCAGAGGAGAAAATGTCTATCACTGCTAATAAATTACTCTCTTGTGGCAATTAGCATTCTTAAATTCAGTAATGTATGTGTGTGACTGTGGAATTATATTAATATTTAATTAACACACATTATTAGTGTGTCGTATGCTTAGTATGTAGTATGCCCTTATAACACAGCAACTTGCTCGAATGATACGTCATACTTTTTTAATCTGTTTATAGTTACATTTTGTGTTGTGGAACATCCGTGAGACAAGTTAGTTCCTGTTCTTACCAACGTTCTAGCGGCTATAAACAGTTGTTCCTTCACCAGCCTCTCTTTTTTCTCTCTCATGAAGTTAATAAGTATGCTTATGCTTATGCAACAACCGCTGAAGACGGGAAAATCATCACCTGGTCTTTTTTCCAAATCTTCCAAAGCTTCAGAGTCCTGTTCTTGGCTGACAGGAGAGGAACTCGATGTGGTCTTCTACCGTTGTAGCTCATCCGCTTCAAGGTTTGCCACGTCATGGATTCTGAGATGCTTTTCTGCTCACCACGGTTGTAAAGAGTGCTTATTTCAGTTAGCCTTCCTGTCAACTCAAATCAGTCTGGCTGTTCTCCTCTGACCTCTCTCCCAACAAGGTGTTTCCACCCGCAGATTAGATGTTTTTTTGTTTTTCGCACCATTCTGTGTAATCTCTAGAGACTGCCGTGTGTGAAAATCCCAGGAGATCAGCAGTTTCTGGGGAAAAAAAACAAAAAAAAAAAAAAACAGCTCATCTGGCACCAGCAAACATGCTCCATTTAAAGTCGCAGAGATTTTTGTTTCCCTCATTTTGATGTTTCATTCACTGAAGCTTTTGGCCTGTAATTATAATTGTATGCATTGTGATGCTGACACATGATTGGCTAACTGGATATTTGCATGAATGAGCAGCTGTTCCTATTAAAGTGGCTGGTAAGTGCATATAATTACTCTTATATAAAACTACTAATGGTACTACTTCTAATAATAATAATAATAATACTGATAAAACTTTATATCAGTTTAAATTCCTTCTTTAAATATAACACCACTATAAACAGAGGCAGGTTGCTGAGATCCCCCTCCGTCTCCTCTGTTATTGTGCACGAGCCTCGCTGGAACCTTGTGTAACGTCGTGATTGGCTCAGGGAGACGTTGTGGGCGGGGTCGGGGGCGTGGCCTCGCGCTTCCTTACGTCACGATCAGCTGTTCTGAGCTTCTACGCTGTGATCCGCGGATCAGCTGGGCGAAGCAATAACAGCCAGGACAAAACAAGACGAATATATCAATGCAACAAAAACAGGATAAAAAAAACAACCACCACAGAACAACACACGGATAAAGACTGCACCGCTAGCCGTCGTGTAGTTTTAACGTTTCTTCCAAGAAGAAAGCCTTTTTATTATTATTATCATTATTATTATTATTATTTTCATGTTAATATAATCCTGGTGCATTAACACTACCTCACAGAGACGCTCCTGAAGCTGGGCTTTAAGGCTTTTGTCGTGTTTTTTACTGCTTCCTCCACACGTTTACACGTTTTTTCGGTGCTCCAGCAAAGGCAGGTGAGATGTTTTTGTCCCTTTTTTTGTTGTTGTTGTGAATCTTGTCTCGTCGTCTGTATTTTTCTTTTTTTTCCTCATTACATCCTGACCTCATATATAATATGCATAGATCCGAATGAAGCATTTTGGCTTGAAAATATGTGTGTTGATCCCTAAAGTGTTAAAATATTTTGCCATACATGGATACATCATCTGCTGTCGATCATTAGGCGTCGATATGCCTTTTATAGCGTTGCTGTATTGCCTTCTAATGACCTGATCTCCTGTCAGCTGTCCTTCCTAACACCTTCTGCACCTCTTCTACAGAAACCCAGCTCAGAATCTGGATTTAATCGACCTTATATCCGGGAATCATTCTTTTCTTTTCAGTGTGATGAGCAACATTCATGCTATACATATCACACACACACACACACACATCTACACATATCTCACACACACATATCTATTTATATAGCTATATATCTGTATGTAGAGGTGTGTGACCTGTCTGCTAGTGTAATTTGAACGTGTGTGTGTGTGTGTGTAAGTGTGTGGATTACAGGTCAGCTGTAATAGGGTTTATCCGAGCTATTACTGAGCCTTTTAGCTCCAAAGAAAGTCCAGCAATGTCACATTGCACATATAGGAACATTAAATACGCATTCATCTTTTCGAGGCTCTATCCCTCCATCCCTTTATCCATCTATCTCCTGTTTATTTTCCTCCATAAATGTAAACACTGGTGTTGCCGCTGGAAGTGTTTCTGTCTCTCTCTCTCTCTCTCTTTCCATAAAAAATCGTCTATCACAACCTAAAAAGTGATTTTTATCTATCTATTTTCTATCATCCCAAGTGATGAATGTTTTGCACCGCTTTTGTCCCAAAAAGCGTCCCTTTTTTCTCTCTCTCTCTCTTTTTGTCCTGGGTATTTTTCCGTCCTCTAGCCTCCGGAAGGCGGAGCTAACTGCGCCAATGACGTCAACACTTCGCGCCGCCCTACAAAGCCCCGCCCACATGGATGCTTTTGGCTGAATCCCAAATGGCTGTTTGGGCCAAGCTTTTGGATTGATGTAATACAGTATTGCTTATGAAAAATACCTTTATTTTCAGGATTTTAAGGACAAAAATATACAAAGAACAGAATATTAACAAAAAGTACAAGATTACAGAACTACAAAACTGCCATCATTGACCAAAAAAAATGACAGTTTAGACATTGATTTAAATGTTTACGCGTTAACAGCATCATAATATTTTCCATTTGTATTATTGATTAAGTATCAAGGTTCAAAAAACGGAGTTTTTTGTTTTTCAATATAAAATTTGCCACAATTTTCCCATAAATTTGCGATTATTTTTGCACATTATAAGTGCAAATCTATTATATGTTTATATCTATTTTTTGTTATTTGTACTGTCTATAGCAAGTTGGCACAAAAGTTTCCTTTGGGATCAATAACGCTGTAATTTATTTTTATAAAATAAAATCAGTAGTTTATTTAAACTTTCTCTCACATATCATCTAACATTTTACACTTCATTAATAAATGCTTAATTTTCTTTTCCGTACAGTTAAACCTCGGACATAGTGATGTCATAGCAACATAAAACAAGTACACGCTATATAAGGTGTGAGTTTATTGATTCCAACCACACGTAGTGCACTGTATGTTTAATTTCAAGGGATTTGGGATCCCTAATTCCTAGGGTTGAAAATATTGTGGACAATATGTGTAGTGCGCTGTATGTCCAATAGGATGTCATTTATAGAGTGAACAAAGTATAAGGGCATGGGGTTTTCAAACCTTTTTTTTTACAGTCAGGGCCCTTTTAACTTTAAGAAATAAAAAGAAAATAAATAAAAGAAGAAGAAGAAGGAAAAAAAAAAACAATGCATGGATCGTCTCAGTACAGATTGATTTTACAAACAAACTGTTACAAAATAATTAGGTCCACTGGCATGAATTATATAATAAAATGGGTTGTGGTTTCCACCACTGTAATGAAATTGGTGATGCTTCACAGACCCCTGGGGATCCCCGGACCCCATTTTAATAACCACGGGAGTAGGATAATTCAAACCAATATGCACTGCACTATATGTTTAATGGGTCGAAATGTGGAATTCAGCTCCTTACTCCATATATAAATGTATACAGTGTACTGTACACTGAGTTTCCAGCACAGCAGGTGTACTGAGATAGTAACTAATAAACTAGAAATTCAGTGTATGTCCAACAGGGAGCCGTTTTGCATTTAGCTCCCTCCTGCCTATATAAGTGCACTATGCAGGGTATAAAATAATGGTTAGGTTCTATGTATGTCCATTAGGGAGCTTTCTATGTAAGTGCACTGTGTAAGCTAAAACAATAATAAGTGTCTACACGTGTAGTAATCTAGTAACTAATCAACTAGAATCTAGTGTACATCCGTTCGGGAGCCATTTTGGATTTAGCTCCATGTAATGCATTATATGTCCAATACAAAATTATATATTTGTTATTATATACAGTATATTGTATGAAATGATGGCATGTAGTATATCCTGAGTGGCCAGTTTATTAGGAATAATAGGGTTAATAAACTAGCATAACTCAGAATTAAGGAGCCATGTCAGCTCCCTGCTCCCTACATAAGTGCACTACTTAGGGTTTAAGTAAAATGATATAGTGTAGAGTATAAACGCTGAGTGAGCCGTTGCTAAGAGATTAAAACAAAGGACAGCAAACAAAACCAATTCTAACCACACCTGGACTTTTTTTTTTACTAAATGAACCATGTGGAATTTTAGGGGCGGGGCTTTGGGATTGGTGTGGTCAGTGAATTAGATCTATGACATGCTCTTTAACAATTGCAGTGTTGATTGTAGTTAATAACTACAAGAGAAAGAAAAAAGAGAGGCTGGTGAGGGAACGACTGTTTATAGCTGCTATAGTGAGAGCAGGAACTAACTTGTTTCACAGACATTCCACAACAATAAATGTAACTATAAATGGATAGAAACTATTCTTTAATAAATAGGAATATGTAATTGTTGACATATTGCTGCGGTATGAGGGGAAAAAAACACTTCAGGACATGCTGTTATAGGAAAATAATTAACTCTGGGGTGGTAACAGTAACTCTGCTTCATCACACCACTCCACTGTTGATTATTTTCCTCTAACAGCACAACATGACATGTTTTATTCCTCTTACTCCACAGCAATTTGCCAACTATTACATTTTTCCTTTAAGGGTTCTTCAGAAGGTTCAAGGCGTTTAAGCTTCCTGAAACAGTATCTAATAGAGAAACACTCTGTTGTAGAGATTTATAAAGAACCTTTAAGGGTTCTGTCAGACCAAAGAACCATTAAAATGGTTCTAGATTTAGTGTAATTAAATTTACATTAGTGTAAATGCAGCATGAGTCATGGCTGTCATGCAGAAGACATTTTTCTGTCCTCATGTATCCTGTTAGCCTTTTAATCAGGAAGTAGCACTCTCCACCCTCTGTGCTATCTCTCGTCTTATCTTGCAAATATGCCTCATTTAGGGCCGTGCTTCCTTTGCACATTTAATTCGCTCAACATTCACATATTAAATATATCCTGATAGCATCAAATTCATAGGTGAGATGAAATGAGATCTGAAGCCCCATCAGCCCCATCAGATAAGGCACATACACTGAGCAAGTGCAAATGCAAATTTGGCAGGGCGTGGCTGGAATTTGTGTGTGGCTTGAAAAATATTTACATCTATTGATTTGGTAGATGCTTTTGTGAGTGAACAGCTCCAGCCTCGAGTGCAGAACATATGACATGTATATGTGCTTTCCTGCTAAATTATTTATAAAGTTCAGTCATTTTGCTTGATCTAGCTCCACCGCCTGGACTCTCTGAGTCACTTCCTCTCAGGAAACTTCTCCCGATTGTCTGGTTTCTTTTTCCGCAGGTAACCTGGGTGATTTCTTTTTTAACATTCATTGAACATTATAAGAAAAATGCCTGTTCTGTTCACTCAGCATCTGGACTATTCTTTAGTCACAACAGCCCAAAGGAGATCAAATAAGTTGCATATTATTTGCAATGGATTGTTTTGGATTATTATTCTCGTCTAAGAATATTTGAGGAGAAGTATATTAGTGTCCTTTTCATATGGTAGCATTTGTATATATGATACTTGAAGACAAGTACGCTAGGTGACAAATGTACATGGTAATAGGTCTAACTTGTATATTAAATGAATGGCATAAAAAGCATGATATTCTTTAATGAATAAAATTTGTGTAAATAAATTGTGGTATAAGAGGAAAAAAACACTCATGGATGTGTTGTTAAAGGAAAACAGTCAACTTTGGGGTGGTAACAGTAACTCCACTTCATCACATCACGCAACCAACGATAGAACTAAATTTTTTTTTTTTTTTTTTTTTGTACAATTGTACATTCTTAGAAAAAGGGTTCTTAAGGGATCCTTATGAAGGTTCTTTGTATGGATAAGGATTTTTAGCTTCCCAGAAAGGTTCTAGTTTCCTACAAATAAGAATCATTATCAAAAAATTTTTGAGAATTTCAATAGAAACATTTAAGCAAGTACAATTTTCCTTTGGATTGTTCTCTGTGATAGGTTTTAAGAAACAGTGATGCGTTGCTAATTTGAGATGAACTAATTTGACATTGAAATTCATATATTGTCATTTTTGTTAGAAAATTCCTTCCGATGTTAACATATTTCTCCTGTTTTCTCCTCTTTGTCTCTTGCAGGCCTTTGCAGTCATAGAAAGACCATAAATTTGCACTTCAAGAGTTCAACTCTTCCAAGGTTTCTTCCACCAACAAGGGCTTGACAAGCAAAAGACGCCAACAACACACCGTGCTGGTCCTTCATAACCTGCCACAGAAGACCATCAGCATTACCAACTGTAGATCCAGTGTCTTTTCCAAGACAAATTCCAAGGCAGCTCTCCCTCAGGATACCTACACAATCTGCCCTTTGACCTCCAAGGCGACCATGTTCCAGCGACTTAGCAACCTGCTGTTCGGCGCAGTGGAGGACGTCTCTGCCGAGCTCAACGGACCCAAGCCCTGCGTGACCGAGGTGGACGATGAGGGATGGCTTCTGGTCAGCGTACCCGGTGAGTAGGAGGATCGTGGGCAGTTGCATTAAATATTAAAGTAATAATGTGTCCAGAACCTCAGCATATTCAGTGCATTGTTTCATTCCTCACTGATATGGTGAATAGAGTGTTTGGTTTGGGACACGTCCACAGTGGGATGTTGATCGAGATATTGTTTGGTCTTCAGTCAGTCCACTGTCTGCAAGGCAGGATATATGTATGGAAGGATGGGTGTGTGAAAGTAAACAATGAAGGACAGAAAGAGATAAAAGAAAGAAAAAGACAGAAGAAAGTCAAAGCTGAATAAAGGGTGTATGGAAAGAAAGAGAGAAAGAAAGAAAGAAGGCTGGTCAGTAGGATGGGTGTAGGAAAGTAAACAATGAAGGACAGAAAGAGATAAAAGAAAGAAAGAAAGAAAGAAAGAAAAAGCTTGAAGGCAGGATGGGAGGATGGGTGTGTGAAAGTAAAGAAAGACAGAAAGAAAGATATAAAAGAAAGAAAAAGACAGAAGAAAGTCAAAGCTGAATAAAGGGTGTATGGAAAGAAAGAAAGAACAAAAGAAAGAAAGAAAGGCTGATCAGCAGGATGGGTGTAGGAAAGTAAACAATGAAGGACAGAAAGAAAGAAAGAAAGAAAGAAAGAAAGAAAGAGAAGGAAGGCTTCTAGGCAGGATGGGTGTAGGAAAGTAAACAATGAAGGACAGAAATAGATAAAAGAAA
>CM075018.1:1879107-1892815 GCA_037576675.1 Pangasius sanitwongsei | reverse complement strand
TTGAGTATCTTGAAAAGCGCTATACAAGTGTTATGTATTATTATTATTATTATTATTATTATTATTATTATTATTATTATTATTATTATTATTATAGATGCAAGAAAGAAAGAAAGAAAGAAAGAAAGGTGAAGTTCAAGAAATAAATAAAAACAAGACAAACAAATAAATAAATTCAGGAAACAAAGAAAGAAAGAAAGAAACAAACAAAGGAAAACAAGCAATTCAACAAGCAAACAAATAAACAAACAAACAAATAAATAAATGCCAAAAAGATCAAAGAAAGAAAATGAGCAAATATATAAATGCAAACAAGATGAAAGGGAAAAAAATAAGGAAAATAGGAAAATAAAGAAAGAGAATATAAACAAATAAATTGACAAGTTTTTTGTAAACATTATTAGTTTAGAATTCCTGTAATTCCTTAGATTTTGATGAGTGATGAAATGAAACCAGTTCTTGGCCGTGGAATCTTTGGCTCTTTATGCTGAGTGTGGAGGTTAATATTTGCTGGCAGTCATGTGTTCTTTTATTTCTGATTATTTTCCCTTCTTTTTTTCCTGTATTACTCCTCCTCCCTCTCTTTTACTGTCTTGGGATTCAAACACAATCTCGTGGTCATGAACACAGAACTGATCTCTCTCTCTCTCTCTCTCTCTCTCTCGGTTTCTCAGCAGGATGTCTGAATCCACCCCAGCCCCTGTTCCCACTCGGCTGGTGCGAGGATCAGCGTGTCAGGCGGTTCCTCTTGCCAAAGTGACTCAGGCGAGCCGTGTTCAGAGGGCCAAAGCTCGCGTGGAGCATCGTCACCTGTGCCGCGGTCGCATGCAGCGCCAAAACCGCGTCCGCCAGCAGATCCCACGCCACGTGGCTCACACACGCAACTCCTTCCTGCACCAACCGTGCCAGCGCAGCTTCTGCCACTGATCCACCCGGATCCCAGCATCATCATCATCATCATCACATTCACCAACCTCCATCATCCCACATCACCAACCATACTATGTCTTCAGCATCCTTCACCAAAGCCCTCATTTTATGTTAGCGTTTTCATGTTACTCTGGTCACGAGCAGGAGTATTTTAATTACTTTTTAATTAACTTAAATGCTTAAAACCCATCCGTTATAGTCGAACCGCTTGTTTTTCCATTTAGCATTCGATTAGCGTGGCTCTGTTTTAAATAGTTGCATCATTTGTCTCAAAGATGCCATTTACAATCAGCGATCTCACACGCAGACGAAAGAGAGAGAGTGAGAATGGCTAATATCAAAAACTAGCAAAGAAAAGAAGCAGCATGCAGACAGTACACTCATGTGGAAGAAACCAAACAAGGGTCCAAGGCCAACTTCTCATCCTTTATTTGCTTTTATTTGTGTTGGAAAAGTCCAGTTTTCTCCATTCTTAATTTTTGTGATTTCTTTAAAAAAAAAAAAAAAAAGGAACGAAAATACCGTAGAGGCTAAAATATGTGTTGCGAAACTAAAACATCACATCACATAAGTTCTGGTTTCTGATACGGAGAAAAGGGCTTTAACAACACACAGAATGGCAAAGTAGGTAGATGAAGGTGAAAGTGAGGATAAAACAGATTAAAGAGTGTTGGATGTTGATGGAGAATTGAAAAGGGTGTAAATAAGTACGTATCGTAGCCCACAGCATTACCATAGCACCTTAAAAGGAAAATCCGACCTACTCTGGATTGAGAATTTAGATTTGAGTTGATTTTCTTTCTTGCATTTATATGTTAATTTAAGTAAATCCTGGGTTGGGTTTTCCCTTAAAATGCTTTGGTGCTTTTGGTCTTTCGTGCCTCCTCAAACATTCTGGGTCAAGTTAAGGTTAAGAAACAGAAGCCACTGTGACTGATTACACCAACAGGTTGTAACTAATGCAGTCTCGATTTTCCAAAAGAGTTCTAGACTAAAGTCGGTTTTGACCCGATTTTACTGTCACAGACAAAAGCCACACATTGTAAAGGAATTATTTGGTCATTAGTTGAGGTCATGTGACGTGCTCACATTATCGACAGCTGATTTCATGCCATTGTGACAAAAGACGGCCGATGACAATGTTGTGGCAGTGTGAGAAATCTTTAATTAAAATCTCGGTGTGTGAGCGCTGCTAGGACGCTCTACTGAAATCCAGTCTAAAAATGGCAGAAACTGCAGTCTAAAACTGGCTTGAGACCAATTTTTTTTTAGCTCGTTGCACCAAAAAAGTTACATCTAGGTACAAATAAGATTAGTCCAAATTATGAGCATCCATGTGAAAACGTATATTTCTTTAAAAAAAATTGAGTTTGTAGTTGCTAATTTGCTAGCTCAAGCTGCCAAAATTCAAGATAATTGAATTGTAGCTTGTGCTTGAAGGCGCAATGGCAAAAAAAAGTGCATAATAACAAATAATTCTTTAAGTCAACATAGAAAAAAAATGATTTCATAAACAATTGAAAGTTGAAAGCTACATCTGAGATTTTGAACAAACCAAGAAAAGATATAGTAGAACCTGTGTAGGTTCTTTTCATATAAATGATATAATTTATCAGGTATCAATTTCATTGGTAATATTCATAATATTCATAATACAGATGCTGTTAAAGCATACACAGGTTTACTTTTTTACTTAGCAGTTACCGCTAGTTAGTCTTTTTTTTTTTTTTGTCATGCTAGCAATGCGAATATTGAATTATTGAATCTCACCCAGTTTCAGGCATTTTGTCCATTTATTTGCACACTTACTGGTCACATAATCATAATAAACCTTAAATGGATGTCCAGCCCAGAAAGAGGAGCGTAAAACCATCATCAGCGGCATTTTTCAGAGCCAGTATGAGGCTGCTGTGGGTTACAGGGTGTGGTGGTTTATAGAAGGTGTAGGATAAAGGAATTGCATCGCTGCCTAGAGGTGATACAGAACAAATAAATGATAAATGACACAGCAACTTGATCGTGCAAATCCTCAACTCAAATCTGGTGTCACGAAGGTGATTTGAGGAACTGCCGCAAAGCCTGTTACACCTCTAGGTGGTGAAGCAATCCCCTTTAAGATACGGTATAGAAAGCGACTCTTTATTGTGTTTTGTTGCGTTAAGTTTAGATCATGTTCTTTTTAAGGTTCACTTTTTAAGATCATGTTCTTTTTAAAATGTCTCAGACCCTTGACCTTCCTCTCCATGCTCAGTGTCACACCTGCATCTAAAACCCGAAGCTTAGCTAAAAGAAAATCACTGTGATCATATTTGTAGACATTCAAAAGTCATCCATCCTCATATTACACCATGACATTAGACTGAATTAATCATGTTACTCTCAGAAATCCGTCCCAGTGAGCAAAGACAGACCAGTGATGAACATTACAAAGACGACCTGGATACTTCTTGTTTGCTCAAATATAGCTGATTAGGTAAGACATGTTCTCTAATATAGCTTATAAGTTTTTGGAAATCACCCTGTTGTTGGGAGATCACAAGCTAGACCCTGTTATCATCCATGGCCAGGAGCAACGAGAGCAAAATTGCCCATGCTCTCTGGATAGGAAGGATGAGGAAGGGCAGATAGCACTTTCCTCCGAAGGTGTTCAGCTGCCCTGTGATGTAGCATAGTAACAGTAGTTTGAAAAGATGTGGTGGATTCATGTATCTCAGAGCGAGTATGTGTTAGACTTCACCCTCTCTGGTTAGGCGAGAGCTAGCTAGTGGGCAGGAATTGGCAAAATGGCCAAAGTGGAAGAAAATGGGGCTTTAAAAAAAGCAATATAAGCTCCACATTTCCGCCACAAGTCCACATTCAAACTGAGGTAGAATGATAACAAGCGATTTCAGACATCCAAGATGGCCACCCAATAACGTATACAGCTTTCAGCTACATTACAGTGGATACGTGAGATAGACCTTCATTACTTGTTAGCTACGTACATTAGCTGTGTAAAAGCAAACATCTGACACCACTGATGTCTGCTGGTCAGTGCTGGTTCGATGTTGTGTTTTTACATCCTCAGAAGACTGAAATTTAGACATCACATCACTCACCTGTGTCCATGTGTAGAATCCAACCTCGTCCACCTCTCAGTGTTACTTTCCTCCGTGGGATCCTCTGCGTTGCGCTCTGGCTTACGTGCATATCATCAATGCTGATTAGATTAACAATGGTGCTGAACATGTTTGACTGTTTGTAAAATTCGACTTGGATGTATGTTTGCACTGTCTTACATTTTATGGTGAATCGAGGTTTTTTAGCTGTGTGCGATTTTATTTGTTTTATTTCAAGCATCAGTATGAATGAGAGGGTGATGCTGATGTGCATGAGTTAGAAAACAAACTATTTTAAATTATTCACATTCACATGTATGTACATATAATGCACAGCTCTTTACAGTACAGTGTTTGAGTGATGTGTGTTTTATCTGAATGATGTCATCGTTTATTGAAAACATCTTTACAAAGCAAAGTTGAACACATAGAAGTGAACCTACTTTTTTCTTTCTTTTTTTCCCCAATGTTTTAGGCCCCATAAGGTGTTTGTTTGTTTGTTGATCAGCATTTTTGGAAATGAGGGTGTACTTTTTTCTTTTTCTTTTCTTTTTTTTTTTTTGGGAAATGAGGGTGTACCTGAAAATCCACTTCTGATTCTTTTACTATGTTATACCTGCATGTAATGGGCTATTTAGCCATAACCTGACCACTGAGATCGTCTGCAGTGTCAGAGTGATGTAACACAAAGAAAATCTCTTAACAAAAACTAATATATTAATATATTCATATTTCACTATTTTCCCCTTATGTTTCTTTATTTCCAAATGGATTATATGCACATCATTTTTATTCTTGATGGATGAATGTCAGAGGTGGATCTTTTAGGACATCTCATCAAACTAGGGCACTTCCTGCCCAGGTAGCGACCTGATATTGGATCATTGTTGGGTGCCACTCTTGGCTCAAAGTCATTTTGTCCATTGGGCAAACATTGGGCCGCCAGCGTTGACAGACTTTCAGTCAACTTTAAAGCCATTTTGCCAATGTTGGGTCAATGACGGCCATTTTATTGGTCCAGTGTTGGGTGGAAGAGTTGGAGGGATGTTGGCCCAACATGGTTGACAGACTGTCAGCTACCTTTAACTCGATTTTGCCAAAGTTGGGCCAAAGTTGAGCAAATGTCAGTCATTCCACTGAGTCAACACTGGGTGCCAACTTTGGCCTAATGTAATTTTCTCCATTGGGCCAATGCTGGGCCCCCAGGGCCAACTTTTAGCCATCTTCAAATTCAGTATTGGCCCAACAATGGCAGGGTTGTTATATAAGTATGCCTTGGCCAACATTGGACCACGATTGGGGCAACACTAGACCAGTATTGGCAGGGTTGTTAGGTAAACTTTCCCGTTGCCAACATTTAGTGCAACATTGTAGGGAGGCCCAACATAGTCACCCCAAAATAGACATTGGGTAAACATCAGTTTGCTACCTGGGTGTGTTCCCTTGAGTGTCTCCTTTATCAATGTGGTGCTTCTCGCCTACTGTGCCAGTCCATACAGAGGTGATGCTACATCATACACAGCAATTAAACTTAATGGGAGTTAACAGCTCATCCACCCTCTACAAACTTCCATCACTGTTTATTTTCCTTCTATTTTCATCCCTCCACCACATTCTGTCTCTCTTTCCTGTTGACTCTCATTATTGTAGTTTTTTTCTCCTGTGTGTGTGTGTGTGTGTATATGACTAATGAAATGTGTGTGGCTATAGGGAGCAGTGTGTTACACCTCAGGGCAGCTTGGGGTTTATTTGACTGTGTAGCTGGTGTGATGTGAGAACCTAGACAGGATGGGTAAATGAAAAAAAAAAAAAAACAAACTGATTAATGAACTAAATATATATATATATAAATGTGCTTGTATTTTTCCTTATGATTAGATGCAAATTTTGTTTTATTCACTGTTCATGTTCACGATTTATTATATTGTGAAAAATTAAGGGGGTGGACCATCAAACAGCGAGACTGCACTCTTCTGTTTGGTTCTTGCGCCCTGAAACTATGGCAGCTTTTTCATATGTAGGGGTTTACCTTCACGGGGGGTATCCTCTCCGAAACATACACCCCCTTTCAAAAAAAGTACAAATAGAATATATTAAAAAGGAATAATGTATCTGATATCTATGGTGATCGTGCCTTTCACTATTCTGCATGTTTTTTTTTGTGATTAGCTGACTTTTCTCTCCTGTCCGTGTGGGCACTGGTCCGTACACAGTAGTAGAGACCTATGCAAAATACAAGGATGGGGTTCCAGCATCCATTCAAAAAATGCAGGTACCGGAAAAAAAATTACAAAATAAAAAAACTCTCAGGATGAAACCTGAATCTTGTTTCTTTTTTTTTTTTTTTTTTTTTCAAGAAATATACTAGAATGTACATTTTTAGTCACAAATGCATGATATAGCAATAATGGTGTTTTCGTAATACCAAAGAAGTTAAGCTGATTTATCTACTTACAACTACTGTGCCCATAAATAAATAAATAAATAAATACGCAGACTTTAAAATGTAATTAAAATACAAAAAGAAAATGAAACATTGTTTGGAACGACAAAAAAAACTTATACTGAAGATGTCCTCTATTACATAACACATGGACAAACCTGTGCTTTTTTTAAACAAACAAACAGATAGATAATTATGTAATAATAATTATGTCTTACAAGCTGCTATGAAATACTAAAAGAAAGTTCACGTTTAATACAACAAAAAATCCAAAAAAAAAAAGAGAAAGAAATTCCATATTATACAGATTGAAATGATTTTAGAAAGCAAATAATCAGAGAAAAAAGACAGTGCAATTTGTTTTAAAAATATTTGTAAAAAGCTAAATGCGATATATTAAAATGCCCTCTGAGATTATTAATCCGAAAATGAATTTATGCAACTTGACTCAGTCCATCAGACCATGTCTGGTGTCCATAGACATGTTACTTTAAATTTTCCAATGAAACTAAAGGCTGAAGTTGCTAACAATTAATGAAAGCCTCCAGTTTAGCATTGTGCAAAACAATTTGCAATTTAAATTGCGCCTCAACTTAAAAGAAACTTGTTCGGCTCAATATATGAAGATCTTTACAGAATAGATGCATATTATCCTGGTTAGCATCATATATTTTCATGGTTAAACTGTGGAAAACTTTAGGCCACATCTTCTAACTGAGTCTGAATGAAATGAAGTTGTGCTGAGGAAGAAAGAAAGTGATTCAGGTTCAATATAAAGCTATGACAGTTTTTAAAGATAACAGCGTGTCACACCGAGTCAGAAACCACATCAGCAAGTCTGACGCATCCCTTTGTGGAACTCGCAGGGGTTAACAGTGGGCATGTTGGGTTCTGAATAAATTGGCACATGGGCTAATACAGGGTCTAATTTGGACAACCCAAGAAAACATATGTGTTAAAAGAGGATAGTCCAGGGAATCTCCATCTACAGAATGTTCAGGTACAAAGGTTAAGCATTACAATACGATGACACCACTGATGATATTAAACCAGTGTCTGGTAAATGATTAAATTAAAATGTTTCCCTGCCAAAATGATACTAAAAATACTCACAAGACAGACCTCTTAAATCTTAAATAACACCACAAAAAAATTAAATATAGTTAACTTTTGCACCATAACAGCTTTGATATACTATATATGTCTGCCCTGATGTTAAATTCAGCTTGGTCTGGAACAACTTGTCTTTTTGTTATGATGTATTAGCAATGATTATTCAGAAATAGTTTCCAATCCAATTGCACGTATCAGCTTGTAATGATGGTCTACGAGCGTGACCAGCTCGGCTTGTGTTTAGCAAGCTGGTCAGACACAAAAACTTGTTTCTCTAGGTCTGATGGAGGACAGTGTCCCCACCCTGGACACTGGAAAACCTGAAATAGGAGTCAACTGCAAGAAAACAACTTGCTCTGCAGGTCTTTTTAGACATATTAAGTCACAGCTAAAGAGACGCCAGGGGCAGACTTAGCACTAGGCAAAGGCAGGCAATCGCTTTGGGCCCCCGGAAGCCGAGGGCCCCCTAAAATGAAAATTATACATGTTTTTAATTATTAATGCTAAATAATGTATGCTGGAAATTTAAATATTTATGTTAAAACACTGAAATGATTCTTATCGCTGTTATTTCAATGCCCCAACCCCACTGGAATGGAATATCGAGGGAAATGTGTGCAATTGAATAGAGCCCCATTCCTGTATATTGCCTAGGGCCCCCAAATCACCAAATCCACCCCTGAGAGACGCACCATGATGCGGAGCTTGGATAAGTTTCGATTAATGTTTTTGAATAAAAATAGATGTTTGTTCCTCTCAGGGTTTCTTCCTCGTGTCCTCATGTCGTCTCAGGGAGTTTTTCCTCGCTGCCATCGCCTCTGGATTTCTGTAAAGTTGCTTTGGGACAATGTCTATCGTTTAAAGTGCTGTATAAATAAAATTTAACTGAATTGAATGTGTGAGGTTAAAACAGGGTGTTTATTGGGTACGAGATGTTGATTTCTTGATTTAAAATGTCAAGTGCCGACACACATTGTAATTGATGATTTATAAATGACAGGCAGGTAGGGATTTTCAGGATGTTATTATTTTTTCACTAAAACACACATAGTTTGGGTTGTAAGGTTTAAAATTTTTTTTAAAAAAGGAAAGATATATTGTGAAATCAACCCATAAAGGTTTACAGTAATGTTAAAAAAAACTACTGTGATTGTGTTTGTTGTTGTTAGCCTCGACTTCCTGGTTTGCACTGCGCATGCGTGGTACATTCACGCCCGCACCTGAGGATGATGAATGTGCGCATGCGCGGACGCAAATCAGGAATTGTTAGTGATCCAGAAGCTGCCGGGTTCTTGTTCCTCTTGTTGTTGTTGATGAGCGGAGATGTCCGCGTCCTCAGCCGAGGCTCTGGCCGGTTACTCAAGCGGGAAAATGGCCGATAAGGATGCGGGGCAGGACACGGCGCTGGGCAGCGCTTATTCCCCGGTGGACTACATGAGCATCACCAGCTTCCCCCGCTTACCGGAGGACGACGTGATGGCCGCCGGGGAGAGCGGCCTCAAGTCCCGCAGAGACGAGGACAATTTCTTGGGCGAGCAGGACACAGGTGTGTTATCAACCTGCGCTCTTCTTCCTTCACGTGCGCTTATTGCACACGCTGTTTATGCTTTCAGTTCCTCATTAACCTGAGGATAGACTGTCTCCCACATCATACCCGAGACCTGTTAAACCGGACCAGGCTTCAGAAAAGAAACCCTTTAATCCCTGATCTTAAAGAACACTCCGTCATGAGGAGAGGAAACCAAACGCAGGCTCTAATCAGCATGAATTCACAGATTTTTCAGTTTCCGCATTGACTGAGATTTCTTTCCATTAATGAAACAAAATCCGCAGCACATCACTCATTTCAGAAATCCTCAAGACGCTGATTATTTACATGTGAAGGAAAATGTTTATATCATATTCTAAGGAAAGGCTTACTCTTTTGTGAGAACTGAATGAAAGCCATTTTAATGACATGTTTGGGAATTTTGGGACAGTGTGTCTGGGAATTTTGGGACAGTGTGTCTGGGAATTTTGGGACAGTGTGTCTGGGAATTTTGGGACAGTGTGTTTGGGAATTTGGGACAGCACATTAGGGCATTTTGGGGGACTGTGTGTTTGGGAATTTGGGACTGCGAATTTGGGGAAAATTGGGGACAGTATGTTTGGGAATTTTGGGATAACATGTTTGGGACTTTGGGTAGCACGTTGAGGAAAATTGGGGACAGCATGTTTGCAAATTTGGGACAGAATAGTAAGAACTTTTAAGACAGTGTGTTTTGGGTATTTAGGAACAGTGCGTTTGGTCATTAGGGACGGCGTGCTTTAAGGACGGCGTGCTTTAAGGACGGCGTGTTTGGCCATTAGGGACGGTGTGTTTGGTCATTAAGGACGGCGTGTTTGGCCATTAGGGACGGCGTGTTTGGCCGTTAGGGACGGCGTGCTTTAAGGACGGCGTGTTTGGCCATTAAGGACGGCGTGTTTGGCCATTAAGGACAGTGTGTTTGGTCGTTAGGGACGGCGTGCGTTAAGGACGGTGTGTTTGGTCGTTAGGGACGGCGTGTTTGGTCATTAAGGACGGCGTGTTTGGCCATTAAGGACAGTGTGTTTGGTCGTTAGGGACGGCGTGCGTTAAGGACGGTCTGTTTGGTCCTTAGGGACGGCATGTTTGGTCGTTAGGGACGGCGTGTTTGGTCATTAGGGACAGCGTGCTTTAAGGACCGCGTGTTTGGCCATTAAGGACGGTGTGTTTGGTCGTTAGGGACGGTGTGTTTGGTCATTAGGGACGGCGTGCGTTAAGGACGGTGTGTTTGGTCGTTAGGGACGGCGTGTTTGGTCGTTAGGGACGGCGTGTTTGGCCATTAAGGACGGTGTGTTTGGTCGTTATGACGGCATGTTTGGCCATTAAGGTGGTGTGTTTGGTCGTTAGCGACGGCGTGCTTTAAGGACGGCGTATTTGGTCATTAAGGACAGTGTGTTTGGTCATTAGGGACGGCGTGTTTGGCCATTAAGCACGGTGTGTTTGGTCATTAGGGACGGCGTGCTTTAAGGACAGCGTGTTTGGCCATTAAGGACGGTGTGTTTGGTCGTTAGGGACGGCGTGTTTGGCCATTAAGGACGGTGTGTTTGGTCGTTAGGGACGGCATGTTTGGCCATTAAGGACGGTGTGTTTGGTCGTTAGGGACGGTGTGCGTAACATTGATTGCATATTTAGATGCTGGCTTACGTAACACTTTCTACTTCATTCATTATAACAAGAGTAACAGGATTTAGAAAATCTTTGACATTTTCCAAATAGCTTAGATTAATATTTGTGTGTTTTACATCATTAGAAAATGCTTTCAGGGCCGTCTCAGTTTACCTGAACCATGCTGAAACCGCGCTCGTTCATATCAGACATCTTGAAAATTCTTCAGTTATAAACATGTGTGCATGATCTGACGTAACTTAGTAGAACACTGTATTTATATGCACACTCAAATATGTGTAATAAATTAGTTTATACCCTTTTTCCTACCTCAAGCTTTTTGGGGTCAGCTTCCTGTTTGATGCTAACCACATCCTCTCGCATGATTTAGCTAAGTCCTGTGCTTCCTATCGTATCGGGCCAGAAAATAAATGCTGCTAAATTAAACTGTCCCTGAATTCACTAGAACAGGAATTCAATTAGTGTAAATGTTTATCCATGACACTGACACAGCACTCTTGGATGTTCTTCATCCGTTTATTTAATTAACAAGGATCAGGTGTCCTTCATGTGGCAGGAAGTCCTTTATTATTTTAATCAGTGTTAAAGTATTGGTCCATCTTTCCATCCTATTTGGAAGTGTGCAGAATGTGTAAAGCCTTTGAAAATGTGCATTTCCACATCACTGAACCCAGGGTTGACGGGAAATGTTGTCAGGTTTTTTCCTTAAAAATATTTTTAAAACAAATTCCGAACTGAGATGTACTTACACATAGGTCTTAACATTCATTTACGTGTTAAAGTGAGAAATGACGAACTTATAAAAGCCCCGAAACTTGAAAATCATATTATACATGCTTTTTAAATATTATTCATATATTTTATAATTGCTGAATTCTCAATTAAAAGGAAAGTGTTGATTAATTTTCCATAACAGCAGCTGAGAAACGGTATCATCCTAAACCTCTGAACATATTTAAGTAACATGTAGAAAACCAACGCACATGTTTTGTCAGCTGGGCGTGAGATCGTAGCAGGAACATGATGCCAACTGTTTTGGTTAAATGAGCGCTCTATGATAAAGTGTATTTACTTTAGTCCTAATCTTATAGCAGTATTTGCATTTGGGTGGGGTGACTAATCTTTAAACACTTACACTGATGCGTAAGTAAGTGCTCCCTACACTCAGCCTCTTCTCTTATTGTATAAGCATCACGGATACAGCTTCATGAGATCTGCATATGTCCATATCAATGGACAAAAAAAAAATAAGTGGTACGTGTGAATATCAGGATGGGAGCTCGCTCCTGTCGCACACTGACAACTAAATCATCATTTACTATTATTATATGATTAATAACATTATTATGATAATAAATGAGGAGGTTTTCTGTAAGGAGATGTTTATTTAACATTTATGGAAGGAGTCTCCAGTGTCAGAGGTTGTTGTTGACATTGTATCTTCAGGACAGAGGAGTTTACACTTTGTAGTTTTTTTTTTTTTAACATGACAAACTGCATTTTATTTTATTTTATTTTATTTTATTGGACTTATTAACTTTGAAACAGAAAAAAGCAAGGCTGGTGATGGAACAACTGTTTATAGCTGCTATAGTGTAAGTGAGAACAGGAACTAACTTGTTTCATTAACATTAAATGCAACTAAAAATTGTAATTGTTAGAAAATTGCTGTGGTTTAAGAGGAATAAAACACTTGGGGAAGCGCTGTTGTAGGAAAATAATCAACTCTGGGGTGGTAACAGTAACTCCGCTTCATCGCACCAACCCGTGGTTGATTGTTTTCCTATAACAGCACAACATGTAGTGGTTTATTCCTTGCTTATATATTCAAGTTATTGTTTGGGTCATGACTTATTTATTTACCTGATCAGTGTAAATTTTTAATATCTGTTCTTCATAAGGTAATGCACAATTAAGTGTCGGCTTAAAGTTCATAATTGTGACAGGGATAAACTTCCTGTTGTTTACATGCAGTGATGAGATGCGATATAATGCACATGTTTGTTATAGATAGATAACCCTGAAGCCTGAAGCTAGGATATGCAACTTTCCTCTTGGGGATTACTAGAGAAAGAGTCGAGATTTCAAACACGGATTGTGTGTATTTGATATGTCCTCAGACCCGGACCTGTTCCTGAAGTCGGCGCGTCTGCAGCGCGTGGCCTCGTCAGCGTCAGACCTGGCCAGCCGCGATTCCTCTCCTCTGAGAGAGACGAGGCGAGACCCGCTGGCTCAGGACTGCGCTTGTACACGAGACGGCCTCACCATCCTCATCACGGCCTGCCTGACCTTCGCCACTGGGGTCACCATCGCCCTCATCGTGCAGATCTATTTAGGAGAACCACAGGTACTTAAAAAAGCTTCTTGGAGCCTGAGTGAACAAGAGAGTACAGATATTCTTAACATTTTAGTTCAGAGTAGAAACTGTAGTAGCTAAATGTATATATAGCTTCTAAAGCTAACTAATTAAACTCAAATGAAATAATGTGTTTAATTAGTTGGCTTTAGAAGCCATCGATTAGCAAAGCCATCGATTAGCAAAGCCATCTAACTACCTAACTAGCCATCTAGTGACGTACACTCACCAGAAACAACATGAGTTTTTCTTCCATTCTTGCGCTTCAAACAGTACCAAGGAAATAAATTTGTGAGTGGGGAACTGAAGAAACGTCGGACCACATGCACCATAGGATTGGTCCAAGGAATCATTCCAGCCAGTTGTTTGGATTTCGCCTTGTGTCTAATTAGTGTACAACTGAGAAAATCTTTATTCCAATGTCGCTTTGTTGCTTGCTGTCACTGAAATCGTGGCACTTTGTAACACAAGAACATAGAAAATGAACGATCACCTGTCACTCTCTTCTTCTTCTTTCGGCTTTTCCCTTCAGGGGTCGCCACAGCGAATCATCACTCTCCACCTATCCCTATCTTCTG
>CM075018.1:1858327-1879007 GCA_037576675.1 Pangasius sanitwongsei | reverse complement strand
TTTCATTTATTACTGTTTACTGCTCTTTATAGGATTTTTTTAATGTAGAAACATTTAATTTCATTATTTTTGAAGGCATCATTGCTCTACAGCATTTCTTTGCCTAAGACTTTTGCACAGTACTGTATGCATGTGTATGTGTGTGTGTGTGTGTGTGTGTGTATATATATATATATATATATAGGAGTGCAGAAAGAGGTATCTCAGAAATCATACACAGTGGGGCCTTCTGCACGGTGTAATCCTATATCAGTAGATGATGTTGTGATGATTAGTGATGATCTTGTTTGAGTAAGGTAATATTACAAGATCATATCACATTACTAAAAACAGCTTGTGGTGTTGTCTCAGATCTTTAATCAGGGTGCCGTGGTGACGGATGTGGCTCGCTGCACCTCTCTGGGTTTCGATGTTCTCGGTCAGCAGGGTTCCAGCGTGGACGCTGCCATCGCCGCCGCTCTCTGCCTGGGCATCATCCACCCCCACACCTCGGGCATCGGCGGGTATGGAACTCGATCCTACAGCACTGTTTCTGTAACAGCAGCTCTAACAGTACTCCGTTTATGAGTGTAATCAGAACATTATTAAGCGCAAAACTGCGGAGTGTCTTTAGTTCAGAGTGACAAGCTGTCCCGTTTCTGCCTGTACAGTGGCGGAGTGATGCTGGTCCACGACATTCGGAAAAACGAGAGCCGCATCATTGACTTCCGTGAAACAGCGCCCTCAGGCCTGCGGGAGGACATGCTGCAGGACCTACAGCAGAAGGTAAACAAAGTGTCGAAATCCAAGGGCATTGTCACACCTGTTATTCCATTTCCAGAGTCAAAGTGCAATTGATATTTTTGGTTCAGCTGATACTTTTGATTTGGTTTGGTGTGTTTTCACACTGCACATATTTAAATGAGCTAAAAAACTTTGTCTGAAGGGGTGTGTAGAGCTGAAAACATCCTTAATGATCAGAAATACGGTGATGGAGAAAGGTAATCATAAAAATCACCCGAGCATAGACATCACAGCAAAATAAATAATGAGATATTTATATAAATAGCTAGTTGAAGTCCAAGTGTCCACAACACCTCACATTTCTGCAGGTTCAGTTTAGTAGCTCACATCTACCAAAAAAAATACTGCAGACCACAAAAAAACAGCATGTTTTAATTCAGTTCCTGGAGGTGAGTCAATTCAGAGTCGAATCGCTTTCTCACTAGAGTGGACAAAGACCACCTTCCTGTCAGACCCGAGAGTGCTGTGTTCTCACCTGCCTAAAGAACCATGCCAAGCAGGAGAACACACACGGACTAAACGCTGTATATCTAAATTTTGAAACCAAATGAACGGTTAATGGTAACGGCTCAGTAGTTAAGTTTGACCCCAAGGTTGTGAGTTCAACTCCCATGACTACGCCTATTTAGAGTTCTGCAACTGGCCCTTGAGCAAGATTCTTAAGAATCTCAACCATCAACCTCTGAGCTGTTGAATTCATCCATACCAAAAGTCATTTTGAAGATGGCTGTGACTGAGGAACATTATTTTCCTAGTGTAATTCAATACAGGCATCTTTATAATTGTAATTACTTGCTCAGGAATAAATTGACTCTCGACCAAAGCAGGTTTATCTGACTGTAAATGCAGATAAGTGTGTTTGCACTGTAGGACGTGTTTGCTAAACGTCTGTGGTTTTCCATTATTTCCTCTTTCAGCCAGGGCTCATGGTGGCTGTACCGGGCATGCTCAGTGGACTGCATCAAGCTCACCAGCTCTACGGAAAGTAAGTTCAAAGTCACCGGTTGAGGATCTTAGGCTGGATCCCAAATGGCTTCCTGTTCACTGTTTCTGCTAGAGTCCCTAGAGGTTCTCACCCCAATTTACACCTTTACCGTGTAACACCTGAGAAATAGAAGAGACAAACTTGAATGCATAGCCAATGCTTCCTATAAAACTGGCTTTGCTACAGTGGCTTTAATATAGATCGTCATTCGTTCCCTTTAAGTGTAATTCAGAAAGAACAATGGCACTGAGTTACACTGAGTGATTCAGCTTGAAGCACAAAATCTGACAAATTTGATAAACATTTTGCAGCTTGTTTTTTAATTTCACATCATATAAGAGAATCTTTTTAGTGTGAGTACATAACAATCAAACATTTACAACTTTGTTTGTGCAGAAAGTCTTGGAAGGAGGTGATCACGATGGCCGCAAATGTCGCCAGGAATGGCTTCAACGTAACCCACGACCTGGGTGAGCGGCCTGCAGTTCACACTGAGTATAGATCTGATTAGAAACATGTTGCTATTATCTGTTTATTCCTCGTAGCGGACGCTCTGTCCCAAATAAAGGTAGAGAATGTCTCCGAGGCTTTCCGAGAACTCTTCCTTCCGGACGGCCATCCTCCTCTCGCCGGCCTCTTCATGACACGGCAGGATTTGGCGGCCATTTTGGACAGAGTGGCAGCCAGTGGGATCTCTGAGTTCTATGATGGAAATCTGACACAGGAAATGGTGTCTACGGTACAGACTCTTAAAACATTACAGTAATCTTATGGCACCGAACGGAAAGTGTTTGTAGCATGTATAAGTCATTGTTATTGAAATAGCTTAAAGAGGAGAAAGTACAGGTTATGGACAAAAGTGCAGCTACAGGTAGAATTTATCAGTGGAGTTGTGTTTGTCTTGACATGAAGTGCACATCAACAATGGCAGAAAAATTGAAAATAACCAAATCTTTGATACGGTATGTGTAATTCAGTATTGTTATTTGAAATGTTTAAAATATAGTTTAGACACGCCTCCCTTACTCCCTTACTGACAGACACAGAGGCCACACCTTTACTTTAATTGACAGCCACCGAAGCCACGCCTCCTTCATTGGTGCTTACAAGCACAGATATCACGCCTCTTTCACTGAGACTGACAGGTACAGTGGCCACACCTTCTTTGCTGTGCTTGACATGCATAGAGGCCACACCTCTTTCATAAGGACTTATAGGTAAAGTGTAACTGAGAAACACAAAGGCCATGCCTCCTTCTCTGATACTGACAAGAACAGTGGCCACGCCTCCTTTACAGAGACTTAACAGGCACAGAGGCCACACCTTCTTTGGTGTGATTGACAGGCATAGAGACCATACATATCCCATTAGGACTTACAGGTAAAGAGGCCACTTCTTTTTCAGTGCAACTGACAAGTGCAAAGCCCACTCCTCCCTCATTGGATCTGACAGGTAAAGAGACCACGCCTCCTTTGCTGAGAGACACAAGCACACAGGCCACACCTCTTTCATTTGGACTGACCGGTAAAGAGGTGACGCCTATTTAACCGGGGCTGACTGGTAAAGAATGCCAAGCGTCCTTCACTGAGACTGACAAGCACAGAGACCACGCCTTCCTCATTGTAATTGACAAGCACACAGGCCACGCCTCCTTTACGGAGACTGACAAAGCACGGAGGCCACGCCCATTTCACTGACACTGACAAAGCACTGAGGCCACGCCTCCTTCACTGAGACTAACAAGCACAGACCACGCCTTCCTCATTGTAATTGACAAGCACACAGGCCACGCCTCTTTTACGGAGACTGACAAAGCACTGAGGCCACGCCTCTTTCTGTGGGTCTGAAAGGTAAAGAGGCCACAGCTCGCTCTATGAGTTTGACAAGCACACAGGCCACGCCTCCTTTACTGAGACTGACAGCCACAGAGAACGTGAGATAAACACTGTGCAAAAAGAAAGTCCTTTAATAATGTTTCTAAGGAATGCAACCTAATAATAATAGTAAAAAAATCAGGGAAAGTGGAAGGAGATTTTACTGAAATCCATTCTGTCACCATAAGTGGAGAAAGAGGCATTTATTTTATTTTCTATGATATGGTGTGAGATTTCTGGTGTCTTTAGTAAAAATGTTCAGATGTTTGCGGTATTGATGTTGGATATATTTTGTTGCTCAGGTTCAGGCCAGTGGAGGTGTTCTGATGGAGGTGGATTTCAGTAACTACACTACAGTCCTCCAGCAGCCAGTACAGAGCCGTTACCATGGTAAACATCTCCCTGTTTTTTTTTTTTTTATACTGAGCAATAAATCTTTTTTTTATATGAATTGTAATAATATGGTTTAGTTTACATGGTGCTTTGGGTGGGAGCCTAAGAGTCATTGTAAGGTTGTGTAAAAGTAATGCAGGGAAAAGAAACAAAAACAAGGAAAATATGACAGCTAGCAACACTTCTTTCAAAATACTGACACTGGAGACTCCTTCCATGAATGGCAAATAAACGTCTAATTACAGAAAACCTCACCATGTCAATGACGTTTTTTAATCTGTGAATGTGGAGCCCTAAGTGTATCGTAACAGCTAATAAGGATATTAAAATAAATATTAAAATAAATGAGCTTTTCTTTTACTTTCTTGGGTCTTGGGATTCAAACACAACGTCCTGGTCAAGAACACAGAACTGATCTCTCTCTCTCTCTCTCTCTCTCTCTCTCTCTCTCTCTCTCTCTCTCTGTGTGTGTGTGTGTGTGTGTGTGTGTGTGTGTGTGTGTGTGTGTGTGTGTGTGTGTGTGTGTGTGTGTGTGTGTAGGTTATCAGATAATGGCTGCACCGCCTCCTCACGCTGGAGCCGCCCTCCTTACAGCCCTCAACATATTAGAAGGTTATAACATCACCAATCAGACACAGAGGAGCAGCACCCTCCACTGGATCACTGAGGTACTGCAAGGAAAAATAATAAATAAACAAAGAAACAAACAAATCGATAGATAAATAAATAAATAAATAAATACGTATGTATACAGCACCTTTTTTATACATTCGAAGCAAGGCTCATAGTGCTTCATCGGTGCGTAAGTATAAAATAAAAGTAAGTAAGTACAGCAAGAGGTTGCATTTGTTTTCTATGGCTAGGTATTTTCATTTCAACGTGTGATATAAAATATAGCTGATAGCATGTTATTTCTTCTTGGAGGTATGCAGTAATAGCTGTACTGACATCTTTATTCTCATTATAGATATGCAGTAACGTTAGTCTTCATTTCTCATCAAGTTGTGTGTAGAGGTGTCCTTCGGTTAAACTGAACGAAACATTCCTCATCAGATTTGCAAAAGTTTCTGCATCACTGATTTTCTTTGTACTTACGCACGTATGTTAATAAATACCAGTGAGCCGTAAATTACCGCTACAGCTGATTTAGATTTAGCCTTACACGCTAAACTCTCACAGCTCGCAGCCGAAATGACAAAATGATGACTAAATGTGACAGAGCCGCGGCGTGCGCTAAATCTTCCAATAATGCAGCTCAGCCATTGCAGAGCATCAGCTAGATACACACCGACGCTTTCTCCTTTAATAGGGTGCCATTACTTTTTTCCTAATTGAATGGCGAGTCTTATCTGTTTTAATTCATGGATTTGTTTTGTATCCCTTTTTTTTCCCAAGATGTCACTATGAAACAACTGAGTTTCACAAAGCAATTTAAACTAGACAGCATAATCCGTATATAAAATCGCAGTAACTCATCGACAACTCACACTCAGACTCGGGAGTGATATGATCAGATTTTCAAACTAACTGGATTTTCATGTTTAAATGCTCCTGTGAACAATTTACACACAAATTCTTTTGTTTGTATCCCGTTTGATAAATTATGATCATTGTTTTACACACGATTGTGTTGTTTATTTATTTATTTATTTATTTGTCTTTGTCTTTTTAGACTCTGAAAATCGCCTTGTCTCTGGCCAGCGCTCTCGGAGACCCCGTGTTTGACTCGACTGTCTCTGAAGTTGTGGCTCAAATGCTAAGGTGAAACGGCTCACCAACACACATGGCACTGTTAGCAGACAAATTACTACTCAGATAATTATAATAATGTATACAAATGTAAACTACTCAAGTTTAAAAGGCTGGTTTCAATTTTGTCTTTTATACATATGATTGTTGAATTCATATCCAGAGGAGAGATTTGCTCGTCCAGGTCTTACACCCTGTCCCTTTATACTTACAAGTATTTTATTAAATGGATTTCTATAGTGAGTCCTGGGATGAGCACAGGACAGTGTTTCTGATTACAGCAGCAGTTCTTAGGTAGAAATCTACAGCATCCAGGTGAGACGTGGGAACAAACTGTTGTCCATGATAGTGAGTGTGTATTAAACACTTGCTTGTGTTTGTGTGTTCCAGTAAAAGTCAGGCTGCTCAGTTCCGGCAGATGATCAACGACTCGCACTCCTCTCCTCCGGGACACTACTCGCCCAGTTACGCGCTGGAGGAGGGCACAGGGGTCAGCCAGGTCATGGTCATGGGGCCTGATGACTTCATCGTCTCTGTCATGAGGTAGACAGAATGATGAAAAGACTAATCGAAGACTAATAACAAACGGATTAAGAAAATGTGTCGTTATTTAACAAAGAAAAATGTATGCTTATTGATACAGTGAAGTTTTCTCTAAGGAGATTATTTAACATTTATGGAAGGAGTCTCCAGTGTCAGCGTAAAGCTGTAACTTTACGTTTTCCGACATCTTCAGGATAGAGGAGTTCACGTTTCGCTGTCTCTCAGTAACATGACAGTCTGCGTTTAGTTGTTTACAGCTGCTGTAACATAAGTGTTAACAGGAACCAACTTGTTTCGTGAGTGTTTCACAGAGTTAAACGTAACTATAAGTGGATCAAAAGCGTGATGTGTTCTGTATTAATAAATAAAACACTGCAATAATATAACAGTAAAACACTTCGGGAAGTGCTGTTATAGGAAACTAATCACCCTCACACCACCTCACCGTGGACTGCTCACCTGTAACAGCATGTGTGTTTGATTTCTTATATAGCGCACAGTGCTGATGTTTTACTTTACTATTCTTGAGAAAGTTAGACTGATCTGGATTGTTTTTGTTTGTCTTAGCTCTATGAATCAGCCTTTTGGCAGCCGCATCGTGACGCCCTCTGGAATTCTCCTGAACAGCCAAATTCTGGACTTTTCCTGGCCCAACAAGAGCCAGAACTCCGTCCCACCCAATCCGGTACTCAGAATTCACTTCCTGTTTGGCTGATTGTTTATTTATTTAGAATTGTACATAGATATTTAATGACCCATTTACGCAGGTGAATGCTTGTTAAGCTAAAGTTCATCAGTGAAATCTACAGAATGGCTTTTCTTTGCAGTTTTAATCTACACAAGTTGTGATTAATATATAAGTGTTTCCTATTTGTGATATAAATTGTATTTAAGATTTGATTGGATTTGATCAATAACTGTAAGCTCCTTTATTCTCCTCAGTATTCCACACATTATTATTATTATTATTATCCGCCTGTAGTATTTTTCTTCATTAACACGGTTGTGTTTGTGTGTGATGTTTACGCTCGTCTCCAGCACAACAGTGTTCAGCCCGGGAAGAGGCCGCTCTCCTTCCTCATGCCCACCGCCGTCAGACCCTCGCTGGGTGTCTGTGGTACTTACGTGGCACTCGGGTCCTCCAACGGCAACCGCGCGCTCAGCGGCATCACCCAGGTTCAGCAGCTTCACTGCGCTACATACTTAATTTCACTGTTTTTATCATTTCACCGTCGGTACATGTAGCTCATGAAAAGCAGCCTGTGAACGGAAATGTCCTACGCTATGTTTCTAAAAGTATTATTTATATTTACTTAGCATCTCTCATGCCTTTTTAGCTCAGGATCATAAAAGTTTTTAATAATTCTTAAAACATGATTAAGTTAAAACTGATTCAGTGTAAATATTTAAAAAAAATATATTATTATTATTATTATTATTATTATTATCATCATCCAATTTCCAATAGTTGGTTTGGATAAACATACAGTATATTTAATATTAACTATGTTAATAAATAAATAATAAATATTAAAATAATAAATGCCTCTTAACAAAGCTGTTATGTTTTTTTTTGTTTTTTTTTATTCAGAGCATGGAAAAATTTTACTTATCTCTTTTTTTTGGTTCTTTTCAATATATTTTTTGTTAATCCAAAACCATAAGAAAATATTGTCTTGCTGCAGTATGAGCTCATTTTTCGTTTTTAAATTAATAAATTGAAAAAAAAAAAGTATTTTTTTAACCACTTAGAAATTTGGTGATGCAAACTTTTGTGCCTGTGTGTTGCAGTAGTATTATTATTATTATTATTATTATTAATAATAATAATAATACTGTAAGGAGATTGCTAACTGTTACGAGAGTCAAATTCACCGTGCGCAAACAAAGAACGAAAGCATTAGCTTGGTATTTTATTCGTTTCTGCAGGTCTTGATGAACGTCTTGTCGCTGCATAAGAATCTGAGCGACAGTCTGACCGTTGGCAGGCTTCACCCTCAGCTCCAGCCCAACACACTCCTGGTGGATGGTGAGATCTGTCTTTCCTGACCCTTGTTTTTGAGCAGTATGGGCGTGTCTAGTGCGAAAGCACCGCCTAGGTCTTTTGATTTGAAATTTCTCTATATTCTGTATATCATGGTCTGATAAATTCCGTCCTTTTTCCTTCACTAGCGGAGTTTCAGCGTGCGGACGTGGAGACGCTGGAGCAGAAAGGCCACGATGTTCAGAGGGTGGAGGTCATATCGCTGGTGGAAGGAACCAGGAGAACCAACGACATCATCATCGGAGTGAAGGACCCTCGCAGTGTCGACGCCTCCGCGCTCACCATGTTCAAGTCCATGCCCTAATAGCCCCGCCCCCACCGCTCTACTCTACTGTGTGTGCAATAACGCAAACGTAGACTGAATGTACACTACTAACACTTGGAAAAACGGCTCTAAGCCTCCTGAGGGTACTGAATAAACATCACCACACACACACACACACACACACACACACACACGGCATGCTCACACCCAGAGGTCACTAACCTACACATCATCCATGCTGCCTAAGGTTCAGTTCAGACCTGGTGTTAACTTTCATCTCAGGTGATCTGATCTCAAGCGGACGTCACAGAGATGTGATCTAATCACTTAAATGTGCAACAGTCTTTTTTTTTTTTTTTTTTAATTCCTTCTTGTACAAATAACCTAGCAGATATGTCGACCATGATAAAAATAAACAATGGATTAAACCGTGGCCTTAGCAAAAAAAGTCCATTTGGAAAACTGACTTCCGGTCCGGAATGCTGGTTTGTGTTTGGATGAGCCTCCTGTCAGTCATTTTATAGACACTATACAGGCCACTGTAGATCCTGGGGGCGGAGCTTCATGAACATGGGCGGGAATTATTCAAATCTTGAACGCACCTAACCGTTAGAGACGTAATCTCGGGGGGGGGGAAAATGTCTAATCTTACCTGCTGCACCTTTAAACCATGTATCTTTAACTAGATCGTCAAAGATTTTTGTAAAAAAAAAAAATTCAATAAAAGTATGTTAACCTAAAAAAAAAAAAAAACAATTCAAGTGAAAGTTGGTATCCAAATGATGACTTGAGTAAGAGAAGGAAAGAAAACTACGTAACTAGTGCATGATTCATGAAGTGTTTTAATTCCTTTTATACCACAGCAATTTACTAAAGATTACAATTTGTTTTTATTCATCAAAGAACAGCGTCGTACTTTTTTTTATCCATTTGTAGTTACATTTAACGTCGTGGACATTTAATGTCTTAGTTCCTGCGTAAAAACGTAAACTTCTCTGTCCTGACACTGGAGACTCCTTCCATAAATGTTAAATAAACACATCAACGATCACGCACATTTTTACTCGGTTTATGTGGAGCGTCCGCCGTACAAATCGTTGTGAGTGAGCTGTTACTATAGAAACGATAACGTATCAGAGCGAGCGCATTAATATAAACCCGCGCTACTGTCAGAGCCGCTGTTACAGAAAACTAATCAACACCGTCTGACCAATCAGAGTCCAGAATTCGAACTTCTGTTCCACTTCTAATCAAATCCGCTAAAATTAGGTAAACGTTAATACCAGGTCTGAACACGTTCTCGGAGAACTCCGCTCTTTTAACACTCGTCCTAATTTTCCCATTAAGGAAATGAAGGGTTGTTAAGGGGAGGAGCTTAAGTTCAATACGATCAGCCAATCACAGACTTTACCATGTGACATCACTACTGGAATGTTTTGTTTTTTGTTTTTTTTTTTAATTGCAATTCTAACGCATTTCTCTTCTGTAACCTGATGAGAGGAAGAGCGAATGATAACACGTGCGTGTGTCGAGACATGAAAAACAATCAGAAGACGGAAGAATCATTGATTGATGGATGATTATAAAAATTAAACACCTAACCTAGCTAGCTTCTTGGGTCAGTTGTTCGGTTTTAATTTTACAGCATATCTTTTTATATACACTAGACAAACTACCTGTTTCTGTAGCTAACGTGAGCGCAATGCGAGCTAGCGTTGCTAATATTCCTAAACCATCATATTGTCATTAAAACCAGTATGTCACGCGAAGAAACGCTAGTGATGTCACATGATCACAACTGCAAACCCACGAACAGTGTAACTTAAGCTCCACCCCTTTTGCCTAGAGCCACTAACCACACACTATAAATATTAATATTAATATTAGTTTGTGGTTTGTTTGGGTTTCATTTCTCTTGTGTACGATTTGAGGACAAAGGAACTGCCTTATATTCGTAAATGAACGCATGCCGTGATTAGAGCTAAAGCAGATTATTCGGAAGTTATTTAATTTAATATATATATATATATATAAAATGGAAATGATTTAACTGAACGGTTATTTTGTGTGATTTTAATAAGATTTCGCTGAAATGTTTCTGGATGCTGGCTTTCTTCTCACGTTTGCTGAATATTATTTATTGATCATTTTAGTGGCTTTGTTTTGATATTTTATGGCAGTGTGTGTTTATGTGGACTGAAGTTGACTCTTCAGTAATAAAAGAAGTTTTCATTTAATGTACTATATTGAAAGAAGGATCTATTTCTCTTTGGTATTTTTTTTTTTTTCATTCATTAATGGAATTAGTGTTTTATTTATTCATTCATTCTGTATAGCGTGATGCTTTGTTTTTGTACATATTTGCACTATTTTTTTTTTTTTTTTTTTTTTTTTGAATATTGGAATATTGTGTTGCTTGGAAGGACATGTTACTTTTTTGTATGCTGATTTATTAAAAGTGTAGTGTTTAGCTGGTTTAGGAGTAAATGAAGCATTTTTCATTATTAATGTGATCGTTCACTGATGATGTAATGTGATCACAATGCCTCGAATCCTTACCTGCGGCACAAAAAAAGCTCTAGTTACGTTTAAATATGTCGAATGCTAATTTAGTCGGATTTGCTGCTTATTTTCTTTTTCGGATTTAATCCTGCCCACGTTACCGTTCACTTGCAGTGTGTTCAAGTTTCAGTGTCTGCTCTAGAGGCTGCTAAATCTACGGATCTATACACTAAGGCATTATCTGCTATTCAGTGACTGTTTTTCTTTTTATTATTATTATTATTATTTCCAGTTGTTTAATGTCTGTGAAGCTCAAACTCCTTTTTTTAGGATGCAAATAAACACACACTGAAGTAACTTGTTTTCAGTGGAACATTTCTTTTTCAGTGTATAGACATTTATGTCATATTTGATCATCAAAAAAATAGAAACACAGAATATAAGGTATAAATATGTTTACAGATGTTGTTTTTTTTTTTTAAACTTTTCTAACTTTTTCTAAACACGTGTTCTGATTTCGCAAAGATACTAAAGACAGGATATATTATATTATCAGATCTTGTATGATCTCAAACATTTCTATAAAGTTTTTTTGTTAGCTTTAGATTATTTTAATCTTTATTATTTGATTAAACTTTTTCTTTTAGACAACTATTACAGTGGATATAAAAAAAAGTCTAGACCTCCTGTTAAAAGTTGTTTTTTTTTGTGACGTAAAAAAATAAAACAACAAATAAATCACGTCAGATCTTTTTCACTTTTAATGTGATATAGTAATCAATACAATTCAAAACAAATAGAAACATTTTAAGGAATAAAGAAACAGGAAAAATGTACAAAAACCTGGTTGCATAAGTATACGCACCCCTCCGCTAATGCTTTGTTAAAGTACTTTTTGCTTGTAATTCAGCACTCAGTGTTTTTGGGTACGAGTCTACCGACTTTGCACTTCTTCCTTTGGCAATTTTATTCCACTCTTCCTTGCAAAAAATGCTGCAGATTTATAAATAGCGAGCGTATTTCCCGTTCACATCCCTCTTCAAGTCATTCTACAGGTTTTCCATAGGATTTAGATCTCGGTTCTGGCTGGACCTTTCCAAGACGTCGATCTTCTTCTTCTTCTTCTTCTGAAGCCGCTCTTTTGTTGACTTGGATTTGTTCTTTGAGTCATTATGGTGCTGGAAGGCGAATTTTTTTCTTCATCTTCAGCTCTCTAGCAGAGGCCTGCAGGTTTTGCTTGGTATTATATATAGCTAGCCATGATTCCCTCCATCAGCCCCAGTCCCAGCTGATGACAAGCAGCTCCATAGCGTGATGCTGCCACCACCGTGCTTCACTGTAGGTATGGTGTTCTTTAGGTGATAAGCTGTCTTGTTTTTGCCTGAAACATATCTTTTAGAATTATGCCCATTGTGTTTTTTTTTTTAAAACTCTACTCCATATCCCAGACATGTGAAGAATACAAGAGCTCGCTGTCACATACAGGGAGAGACACCCATCACATTTCCAGATGTTCCTGTAGCTCCTTTAATGTTGCTGTAGGTGTCTTGGCAGCTTCCCTGAAGTTTTCCTCTTGTCCTATGGTCAGTTTTAGAGGGACGTCCTGTTCTTGGTAACGTTACTGTGCTTTCTCCACTTACTGATGATTGCCTTCACAGTATTCCAGTACGTCTAATGTTTTTGAAATTCTTTTGTACCCCTCTCCTGATTGATAGTTTTCAAAAGAGAGATTGTGTCGCTTGCTGTATCTGGCAGTTGAGGAAAAAGATCTGGCATGATTTATCTTGATTTCATTTTTTACATTACAAAAACCTGCAGTTTTAACAGACTTTTATATCCACTATACATACACAAACTAAGATTTAGCAATAATAAATCATGCACATTTTTATGATATATAAGATTTAATGAATTTTTTTACATAAATAGTAAGACTAATACTAATAATACTAAATAGTAAAGATATAATTTATTTTGTTTTTATAGATCTGGTTTACTGGCATACTGATTACATAATTTTTTTTAAAAATTATAATACAAATTTTAAAATTATTATGATTATAATTGTTGTTGTTGTTATTGTCGTTTATTTTTTATATATTTATTTTACTTACTCTTTTTTTTTTTTTTTTGCCTCGCCAAATGTGGCCGGACCAATCACGTACGGCCGTCTCATCCGGGCATTCGACTTTCTACACAAACCTAAATTACGACTTCTATCTATTTACTTTTAACAAATATTTAACTTCTTACTCATAAAAAAAAAAAATAACACAGAAAACACAAATAACACCCAGAAACTCCAGACGCCCTAGCTTGTAGCGAATATTAGCCACAAGCTAACGCTAACAGAGCTGTCGCGCAGGGATTTCTGGGATATGTAGTTTTTAGACAATGTTTGCACTAGAATCAACGTCGAAATTGTTTGTTTGAATCGCTTGTAACTGTTCATCTAAGACGAACATTAGCTGTAGTATATCATCAATATCATCTGGAGTTTATATGTGAAAACCCAAAGCAAAAGAAATGCGTTAAAGTTTAATGGATACAAAAAAGTAAAGCCGACAACAGAAATGAACAGAAGAACTCATTTCCGACACCTACATGACGTCAGCATCGCCGTTGTCGTAAAGTTGCCAACGCCAAGCGCGACGCCATTAGCGTAATGTCCGTTAACGCTTCATGGCGAACGCTTCCGAAGATGGCGTACACACGGTTTGTGAATACTGATAGTTGAAGAGGCCAAAGTGAAAAAAAAAAAAAAACAGTTCGCTGAAGATTATGAGATTTGTGTGAGCTGCTCTGCTGTTAGCGTTCGGCTAGTTAGCATACACGTTAGCTAGCTAACTAAACTCTTCTTTGGATTCATTTTTCCTCCCCAAATGGACTGATAAGGTAAAAGCGTTATTTATTTTACCCCTTTAGCGTTGTTTGAGCTCTGTAGCAAATGATTAGAAAGGCTAAAAATTCTGGATAAACATTTTTACCGGCTAGCTAGCTTAACCGAGCTTAGCTCAATCAGCTAGCCGTGGATGCTACTTGTTGTTTAGACAGCGAGCTAGCATATTTAAACTTTAATTATTTCCTTATTAAAAAGTAGTTGTATTTTAATGTTTAATTTGCATGAAAAAGCTAAATACATTTGTCTGAATTTGGTCAGGAATTAATCGGTGTGAACATGCACAAGTCTAAAATACACAAAAAAAAAAAAAAAAACAACACAAGAGCACATCATTTCGATAATTTGCTACAAATATATTTATAGTATTCATTTAAAAGAAATAAATCTGTACATGCACAGATTAGATGTGTTTCATATATATGTGTGTATATATGTATATGTATATAATGATTTCAAACAAATTATAAAGTTAATTTATGATATTTTTCTGCCATTTTGTCTATTTATTTAAAGTCTACAGTGATGCACAGATCTAACAAACACTTACAAGGTTATTTTATTGATTTATAGCATAAAGTGCATCAAAAAATGTGACCATTATAATGCAAGTGTAAATCAATACATTACACTGGATTATACTACAGTGAGCTGAATCCTGGACTCTGATTGGTCAGAAGGTGTTGATTAATTCTCTATAACAGCAGCTCTGACAGTAGCACAGGTTTATATGAATGTGCTCGCCCTGATACGTTATCGTTTCTATAGTAACAGCTCATTACGGCGGACGCTCCACATGAACGTGTGTTATTGTCGATACGGTGAAGTTTTCTGTGAAGAGAGATGTGTTTTGTGTAACATTTTATGGAAGGAGTCTCCAGTGTCAGAGGTGAAGCTGTAACTTTTAAGTTTTCCAAATAATTGTAATCATTGACAATGTGCTGTGGTGTAAGAGGAATAAAACACTTTGGAACATGCTGTTAGAGGAAAATAATCATCTTCAGGGTGGTAACAGTGACTCCGCTTCATCACACCGTCCTGTCGTTGTTTAATTTACTGTAACAGCACAACACGGAGTGTTTTATTTAGACAGGCAGGTGTTTCTTGTGCAGATGTTTCTTCATCAGCTGAACGTCATCACGCGTCGTGTTTTGAAAGTAAATCGCAAAAAAAAGCAAATCTCTTTTCTTTTTTTTTCTGTACATCTGAAAAAGCCTTGTTTTTTTTTTTTTCTCATTCCAACAACAGCAAATACCCGAGAGACCTCACGACTTCCTTTTTTTTTTTTCTCTCTTCTTTTTTTTTTTTTTTTTTTTTTTTTTTGGAAAGGGCCATGGCGCAGCAGCCCGGCCCACCTGAGATCACCTGGTGCACAGGATCTCCCGGGGTCGCCCTGAGCACAGAGGACGACTCCGGATTGGAGGATGGAGATGACGTGTGCGGTAATCACGGAAACAGCGGCTCGGCTCGGTCCCCGAATCCACACGGAAAAAAGGAATGTGCCACTATCTTCGTCGCTTTCAAGGGAAACCTCGATGACGACGACTTTCAGCAGAAGCTCGACACCATCTTGAATGGGATGCCCCAGATGCTCTCACTGGGTGAGCGCGCTTTGGGTGTTTAAGAGTAGTTTACGAATTCTAGGATTTCTGATTAATTATGAGTCACAATACTTCAATTTTAGATTATATATATATATATAATCACCTGGTATGTTTTTTTTGAAAGTGTGTATATACAAATATGTCTTCCTTGCACCTTTCACACTACATGCTCCATTCATACTGAGTTGTATATTTACCGAAGGTCCTGAGAGGCTGGCGCCCCAGCGAGTGGAGCCCTGGAACAGCGTGCGAGTCACGTTTCATATCCCCCGAGAAGCCGCCGAACGCCTCCGCCTCCTCGCGCAAAACAACCAGCAGCAGCTCCGGGACTTGGGGATCCTATCAGTGCAAATAGAAGGTGGGATTTTTTTCCTGGACTGTTCAATGTTTTGTTGCTAAATCTGACTGGATTATTATCTATTGTTACACTCTTTCATATCATATATTTGTTAGCCTAAGTTGTTAGTCTACAGTTATATCTTCGCCTGTTTTTTCTTGTTAAAAATGTTTTTGTTTTTTTTTTTACAGGTGAAGGACCCATCAATGTTGCAGGTGGTCAAAACCGAGGTCAGGAAGTCAGAGTGAACGGACCTATCGGGGCACCGGGTCAGATAAGGATGGATGTTGGGTTTCCTATGCAACAAGGCCCTGGTAATTACATAAAACATCCAAGTGGAAAGGTCTTTTTATTAGTATTGTTGTCTAAGGCATGCCTTTATCAGAATGTTGTAACTTTTAATTTGGATTGTTATGGCTATAAAAATATCTATAAAGTACGCTCTGACTTTAAAATGAAAGGTTTTAAAGGTTATGGCTGAACATCTTACAGTCGCAGATTTTTTTTCTCCAACTGCCAGCGTGTGTTTGAATGTAAATTTACATAAGACAGCCTCATGACGGGATATAGAACACTATTTAAAAGTTTTCTCATCTTTATTTTATTTATTTATTTTTTTGAGTCACATCAAGCAGTTTTTACCGCCAGTCAAAGGAAAAAGGAAAGGAAAGAAAAGCACAGAGGACAAAGTTCCGGTGAAAATTGCGTCTTATAAGGGAGTGTCCATGAAGAGATTTATGACGCATTGAATCGAAAATATTTCGTTGCCGATATTCCATCATTGCAGTGTGACCAAAAATAGCAGTGTCTCTTTTTCGAGACGTTCACCGGTACACGATGTGATGTCCCACTTTAACAGTTCAGATTCTGTTGATTTTCTGCATCCAAAGCGACAGTGAAGTTACCCCAGTCTTCCTTGTATCTGCATTACGTATGAAAAAATAAATTTAATCTAGAGCGCAAGCTTAGCTAGTTAGATTGCTTATACTAGCCAGGACTGGTAAGAGTGTTATTGTGGTTGCAGTGTGTGTGTTACGTGAGCAGCCTTTTTTTTTTTCCCTCCATTGTGGTCTATTCAAGGTGCAGATGAAGCAAGTCTGCCAACAACAAAAAATCTTCCCCAAATCCAACACGAGAGTGATTGTTAAGTTTATAAAGTTATAAAGATGCGTGTACCCTGCCTGGGTTCGGGTACTGAAGCCAGGCCGGGGGGTGATGTCCGAAAGCGAATGTCTAGTGACCAGACGACCCGCGTAACCTGGTCAGGCTCGGCCCGAAATGGCAACAAGGAGCCATCTTGTGGGGGCAGTTACAGAAGTTATAAAGTTTATAAAGAATAAACACTAAGAAAAGGTGTGGTTTGTTAGAAATTAGCTAACTGAGTGTGACAGACCATTTGCTGTTAAATGTATGCTCCTGGCATACAGTAATAACGTGTATTAATAGGCTATTAACTGTTGTAAACGTGCTGAGTGAGGAATGATGTTTTTCCTATTTGAATCAACAGGTCAGTGCTTAAATATCTGATGATAATATAATAATATCTAATTTTTTTTTATAGCCGGAATGCGGATGAACAATCCCTCAATGGTGCCCTCTGGTCCTGGCATGGCTCCACAGGGTATGGTGCCTGGCAGTAGTGGACAGATGCACCCAAGGGTACCAAGGCCAGCAGCTCAATCAGGTGAGAGACTAAAAATTGAATTTTTCCACCTGACTGCAAAAACAATGTCACGATATCTTCGCTACAGTGTTTTGTTCTCCTTCAGATTCAATGGATCCCATGATGTCTGGACTCGCTTTGCAGCAGCAGCAACAGCTCCAACACCCACAGGCACCGCATGGACCACCCACACCTATGGGCCCACAGGGACATCACATACAGGGCATGCAACCAAACCGGCAGCTCAATCCGGCAGCCCTACAGCAGCTACAGCAACAACAGCAGCAGCAGCATCAACAACAGCAGGCTCAGTTAGCACAGTTAGGTGGTGCTCGGGGCCCGTTCAACCCTTCAAACCAGATGCCTGTCCCTCCTGGTTGGAACCAGTTACCTTCTGGTGTTCTCCAGCCACCGCCTGCTCAGGGGTCTATGCCTCCAAATTGGAGAAAAGCTCCTCCACAAGGTCAGATAGGACAGCGTCCTCCTTCTTTGGCATCTGTGCAAACACCAAACCATCCTCCGCCACCGTATCCCTTCGGCAGCCAGCAGGCTGGGCAGGTTTTTAATGCTATGGCTCAGCAGCAGCAACAGACAGCAGGGGCAAACCAGTTTGCAGCCCCTCAGCCCAAAGGTCCTCAAGGAGTTGTGGGCGTTGTTGGCCCAAGGCCACCGCCTCCCTTGCCTCCTGTGTCTGCTTCACAGGGCAACCTTGCTGCCAAGTCCCCTGGATCCTCATCTTCACCATTTCAGCAGGGTTCACCTGGAACCCCACCTATGATCGGACAAGGTCAAGGTCAGCTAGGTCCACGTCCAACAACTCCCCAGGGTTTCCCGCAGGCAGTTGGATCCCCAGGCAGGGCTGTGTTAGGGCAGCAGGGTAATGTTCAGCCAGGCTTTATGGGAATGCCTCAGCATGGCCAGGTTCCCCAAGGAGGGATGGGAGGTATGCTTTCTGTTGTTGTGTATGAACATGAATACCATGGATTATTCAGTTTTTGCTTTCAGCTCTGTAGTACAAACTAAAATTAAACATGTATCTTGATTACAGGTATGCCAAAACGAATGCCAATGGGGTTCTCAAATGTAAATCAGAACTTTCCACAAGGACAAGTGACCGCAAGTGGGGCAGGTACCCCCACAGGTGGTAACCTTCAGCTTCAAAGTGGCCAAAACATGGCTCATGCAGGTACAGTCTTTGTGAGAATTGTTTATTGTTAGATCAGATTGATTGATTGTTTAATTTTTTTTTACATGTTTAAAGTACTTTTTTTTTTTTTTGTAGGTCCACAACCTTCAGTCTCAACACCAAACCACATGCAGCCCAATTCCCTTCAACCTGGTGGAATTGGCCATCACGGCGGAATGGCTCCTCAGCCTCCATCCACCTCTGGTGGTGGTATGGGACAACCTCAGTCAGGTCTACAGACCCAGATGATGGGCATGCAGTCCCAGCTTCAAAATCCGCCTGTAGCCTCTTCTCAAAGTCAAATGGTGCAAGGCCAGGCAGGAGGTCAGACAGTCCTGTCTCGGCCCATGAATCAAGGACAGAGAGGGATGACCCCTCCTAAACAATTAATGCCTCCACAGGGACAAGGGATGATGCAGAACCAGGCCCAGCTTGGTGGGGGACAGGGGCACCAAGCATTACTGATGCAGCAACAACAGCAGCAGCAGCAGCAGCAACAACAGCAGCCACAGCAACAGCACCAACATCAGCAACAAGCATCACAGCAGCAAAATGCTATGATGGAACAGATGGTAGCCAACCAAATGCAAGGTAACAAGCAGGCGTTTGGGCCCAAAGGTCAAGCAGCTGTTATGCCAGGTCAGATGATGCGGGGCCCATCACCTAATTTGCAGGGCAACATGGTGCCATTTCAGTCGCAGCAACAAATGACTCCACAGCAACAACAGCAAATGGCTCAGTTGCAACAACAGCAGCAGCAATTACAGCAACAGCAGTTGCAGCAGCAGCAGCTTCAACTGCAACACCAACAGCCACAACAACAGCAATTACAGCAGCAACAGCTACAGCAGCATCAGCAGCAAATGGCACAGCAGTCTCAGCAGATCCCAGTGAATGGTAATCCCAATCAACCATTAGGGATGCATGGCCCTCAGATGCGACTTCCAGGGCATTTGGTCCAGCAACAGCTCCAACAACAGCAGCAGCTTCAGCAAAAACAACAGCAGCAACATCAACAACAACAGCAGCAGCAGCAACACATGATGCAACAGCTACAACAACAGCAGCTACAGCAGCAGCAACTGCAGCAGCAGCAGCTTCAGCAGCAGCAGCAGCAGCAGCAGGCTGGTCAACAGCACCCACATCAGCTCGGAGACGGCACTGGAAGCACAGGTGATATGAACCAACAACAGATGCTTCCTGACATGCAAATGCAGCAGCAGCAGAGTATGATGGGAGGTCCTCAACACATGCAGGTGGGCAATGGACATTTTCCTGGTCATGGTATGCCTTTCAATCCTCAGTTTGCTGGCCAGATGCCCATTGGTGGACAAACAGCTGGGTTTCCAGTGAATAAGGATGTGACACTGACTAGTCCCTTATTAGTTAACCTACTTCAAAGTGACATTTCTGCCAGCCAGTTTGGGCCAGGTGGAAAACAGGGAGCTGGTGGGGTTGGGGTTAACCCGCCCAAACAAAAAAAGAAGAAACCACCTCGTAAGAAGAAACCTAAAGCCGGCGAGGGTCAGCAGTCTGTTGAAGGCCTTGGGTAAGGAAAAAATATATGTATTATAGTAATGTTTATTTTTCTAATTAATTATCTAGGGATATTTAAAATAATCATGTAAAATATGTTTTTTCTTCGTACAGGAGTTTGGATTCAGGTCCACAAGGGTTGGATGATGCAGAGTTGCAAGGTCTAGGTAGTGATCAAGGAGCTGGCACGGATTCTTCCAACTCGAAACTCCCTGAATTTGCTAGCCGGCCAGGTAAGAGATTTCAAAACACTCCCTTTGACAAGAATACCAAGCAAGAAGTGGATTGTGAGCATTTATTTATTTATTTATTTGGCA